>JASSUY010025560.1:0-31277 GCA_032466535.1 Forpus xanthops
GGCAGGATCACCTCCCTCGATCTGCTGGTCACGCTCCTTTTGATGCAGCCCAGGATACAGTTGGCTTTCTGGGCTGCTTATCTGAGATGACATGTTTAACATGCTTTATTACTGTAGCAGCCAGAGCATTTCTTTAAAGCCTCACAGAGCTGCAATCCCACATCTACAGAAGCTGCTGCATCATTCAGCCCTGGTTGCAGAGCTGCACTACTAGACCTCAGCTTTCATGTAAACCACTGATGCACTTGCCACAGACACGCTCCTCAGAGTGGAGCCCCAGAGCAATGGAGAAAATACTGGAAAGGTGAATTGTGGAGACGTAAAACATGGGCCCCATTTCTGGTCACAAATAAAATCACTTATTTCACGTCTTTCATCCCTTTTATAGTCTGCTAAGTGCTAAGCAGTAACTTTCCACTCTCTCACTCCCTCATCATCCTGATTTAGCAAACCTACTAAGGGTTATAAATATTCACATTGTTTGATCTGTCTTTGAGATGCACATCCTGCTTTATCTTGCAAACTGTCTGTTTAGTTTTGCTAACCGATCTTTACTCTTCATTGTCTTCACAGTTCCCAAGGCTTAGGCTGGACCAGAGCAATAGCACCTGGTGTTTTCTTCACTGTTCCCAGGGCTTAAGCCAGACCAGGGCAATAATGCCTTAATCCATTCCATTAACTATTTCTATCCTTTCACCCACAGTGAATTACTAATTGCCCAGGGCTTTTCCTAAGAAAAGATCATTTCCATTTTTCTGGTGGTATTTTTAGTCACCTATGGAAGGTAAATGGAAGGCGCAAACATCATCATGCTTATCAATTCCTGTAGGACAAAATTAGATTTCACTCTACACATTTTTAATTGCAACATTGTCCTATATACTGTAGGATTCCATGTGTAGAATAACGCCAAACAAATAAACAAAAAACAAGCACACCACAACCCAGTTTCAAAACGTTTATGCAATACTGTGCTTTGCTTCACTAACTCTGACCTTTAAAAATATTCAGTCTGCTGTTTGATTTAATATATCAAATGCACAGAGGACCATTCTCAAAGTTCACAAAACTGTTTGCATAGACGAATAAAGGACTACAAGATTGTAACAGGGAAAAAAAAAAAAGCCAGCTTTAGGCTTCTTCCATGCGTAGAATAGCCTGAAAACACCAAGTTTGCTCATGCAGTCTGACACCACACATTTTTGATCACTCCCAGCCCCAGACCAACATTTTGTAAGCATAAAAATCATCACAAAATCTCCCACTATTGCAATGGACCCTTTTGTTGGGTCAAATTCTTTTCATTTCTGATAGGCACGTTCCTGCAACTCTTTCAGAACAGAATCTGAAATTATGTAGAAAGGACAGACCTCTAATGAGAGAAATATATGAAGACACCAAAATACAGGAGGGTTCCACCATCACCATCCCCTGGCATCTGCCCTGATCAGGGATCACACTCTAGTTCTCTTGTTTGCCAACATGTTTAGACACAACATGACCCCAAAGGCCCAATAAACATTTCAGCAGAATTGTTTGCTGTTCTTCTGAACATGTCATGCAGGTATCTTGGCTTCCTTTACTGTTGCTGAGCAAGCATCTCCCATGAATAACTTGAGAGTCACCTGAATATCAGCACTTGGTACCCCCTGAGACACCTCTGGGAATCCTACCCACCAGCACAGGCTGGTAGCATGACTGATAATCTCAAGGGCATCTCAAGTGGCACTCACTCAGGTGACTAAAATGCATCCATTGTGTTAGAAGGGCTCCCACTGTCCTTCCTGGCATGTTTGTGACCATGTACTTTTCCTTTGCATCACAACATTCGAGCCTCAGCCTCAGTCTTGTAGCAGGGGGCTGGCAGGGCTTTTGGCAAAGTGGAGCCATGAAGACAGCACTGTGAACAAGGCCAGCTCTAGGGGGATTAATCAGCTTTCTCCTTGGGTTGAGGGTGGGAAGCCTGTCCCTATCCCCAGCAGAAAAGCAGTTGCAGTGCTGACCTCCCACTGGTCCACACATTAAGAAGAGTTGGAAGTACTAGACAAGGCATTTCTTCCTCTCTGCAGGATACCTTGAATTTACACACCTATTTTCTTTGTGATGGCACATTTTTCCTAGCTAGAGCTAACCAGAGGGAGCTTCGTTCCTTGCAGACAGCAGAACTTTCAAGCCCATTCATCCAACTCTCATATACATATTCATTGTACATGGACTCTGCTGGGATGTTTTTTCATCTGTTTTTAACTCCCAGCTTACTACTGTCCTTCTGTAGAGCCCATAGGTGGGTATTATAACAGAGTGCTTTGGAAAAGCACTCAGCACATGAAGTGCTTTATCTGTTTCATTTTCGCTTCCCTTCACCAATGTCCATCACCTGTCTGAAGGGCTTCGGTGCTTTATCTGTTTCATTTTCGCTTCCCTTCACCAATGTCCATCACCTGTCTGAAGGGCTTTGTGGACACAATCTAGGCTTGTGAATACTCAGTCCTTTTCGCCCATATCTTCTGGTCAGTTCAAGTAGGACTTGAACTAAGCAACATGTAGTATGCTACCACCAGCCATGTGTTGATGGCTGCTTCTACATCATTGGTGCTGCCAGTGTTACCACTAGTTTAGACAGTTCGAGATCTCTGATGCACCCAGAAAGTTCAGATTCCTTTGGGATTTTTGGTCTGTCATTAGCAATACCTGAACTAAGGTCTTTTCAGTTATAAAAGCAGAGTTGAGCATGCCAAACCTGAACATACCCGTGCCTTGGATTTTTGTTTCCGTCCTTTGCTGTTGCCAGTGTTGAGGTAAGTTCAGGTAGCTCAAGGTCTCGGGCAGACCCAAAGGAAAATTTCCTTTTGAACTTTCAGTCTGTCAATAGCAGCATCTGAACTGAGGCCTCTTCAATTAGAAAAGATGCTCTATGAACAGAACAGTCCCTACAAAATGCTAGCAGTTTGGAGCTTTGTTTTTTTCCCTTTTGCCTAAATACATATACATTATTGAAAGGCCATGAAACCTCTCCTGTTTCTCTCACCTTTTGAGATAAAAAGGTAAGTGGGTTGTTTCTTTTTCTTAAGCCTAGCAGCATAATACTGCTTTTATCTCTCCAGCTGGGCAACTGCTGGTTTTGTGGATGCTGTTTATCTTTTTTTCTGCTGCTGCATTATTTAAATATTGTCACAGACAGTGGCACTAAGACTAGATAACTTAAAAATCAATAAACCAAAACCCCTTCAATGTATTACTCTTGTGGAAGAAAGTTCTATTGTGACTGTACTGGGGGTTCACTTTTATAGCAGTCAACTTTACTGGTACTCTGTTTATGCTTATAGACCTTTGCAGTTAAAAGTGAGCTTCAAGAAAAAAATACTAATAAAATATTGGCAAATATACTGAAAATTATGCACCAAATTTTTCACCTCAACTCCCTTTTGAAAATATATTTTAGAAAATTCAGGAGCAACTATACTGCATAGAAGGAAAATGAGACAAGAATCTGACTCATCCTTGGACACATGGCCTTTCCTCCTGTTCTCTAAGAGGACAGACAGTTCACAACCAGGTGCCATTGCAGACTTCAAGAAAAAAATAAAGAGACCAAGAAGGGTGTGGGAGTGCACTGCTTGGTTGGTCTGAGTATATGTGGTGAATGACTGTATTCATCCCTTCTAATTGTCTTGTCATTATTACTATTGGTGGTAGCAGTAGTGATTTATGTTATACCTTAATTACTAAACTGTTCTTATCTCAACCTGTCGGAGTTGCATTCTTTCTATTCTCCTTCCCATCCCTCTGGGAGTTGGGGGAGAGAAAAAGGGGGAAGTGATTGAGAGAGAAAACTGCGTGGCTGGGAGGCTTAAACCATGACAGCTAGGAAGGCTGCTCTGATGCAGCACCAGCAGGATGGGAATAAAGCAAGCCACTAAGTAAGCCATAAAATCACATTTTAGTTATTACATCATAACTTTTCCAAGCAGGCCTGTCCTACAACTGATCAAACTTCACTGACAAAAAGCTTTGTTACCCAGAATAACCCAAATGGCAACCCTCACAACATATTTTTTCATGTCCTACTGCCAAGAGCCCCTAGATAAATAACGTCCCAAGACATTTGTAGCACAGCTATCTTCTGTTAGCTATTTGTCCAAAGATAAAGGCTTGAAATATCTACAGAGCCATCA
Organism: Forpus xanthops; assembly: GCA_032466535.1. NCBI lineage: Eukaryota > Metazoa > Chordata > Aves > Psittaciformes > Psittacidae > Forpus > Forpus xanthops. The sequence continues at coordinate 4,176 of JASSUY010025560.1, forward strand.
TTCAGTGCTTTGGCAGTAAGTTACAAATATCTATTGATTTAGCTTTCCAACAGATTCAAGTGCTCAGCCTGCTATCTCGCATGAAGGTACATATCCCCCACTCAAGTTCTGCCAGGAAAGCAAAGGATTTCTGCCAAACTAGTTTATTGCTGTTCTCTTTTCCTCATGGCTACCAATACCACAGAGACCTGTGCATTGGCCTCCTGCACAAGGATTGATTTTAGCCTCCAGTCCACTGGTGCCTTCCTGATGAATCTGCTTTTTCCCCACAATAGCACTAAGAACAGAGCACCCTCTTCACCCCTAAATATTTATAACCAGTATCCTTCCTGAAAGCTGCATAAGTACGTATTTTTATGTGACAGAAGCAACCACTGCAGGAAGAGGTACAATCCGGCAATGTCACCAGCTGATTTCTCATACAATTCATCTTAATAACCCCAGCTTTGTTCAGTGATAGACATCCCCTTAGCAGGATACCATGAGAGCTTGCTTCCTAAGCATCACTGTACTTAATAAAAACCAGAATTAAAGAAGAGATCTCAATGGTGGTAATTGTTTCTCTACTTAAAAATGAGTCCAAGATGAAAAGATAGCTGGAAAGAGCTAAAAACGATTGAATATTCACTGATTCTGTTTCACAAGCCCACTGTTCATTGCACCCTGGCAGACACACTCTACACAGTGCATGCTTGTAGCACTTGTCTAAAGCTAATCAGGTTTATATTCCCTGCGGTTTTGTCCATGTATATTTAACATAATGCTCATCAACTCTAAGTGCCATAGGGGTAGGATTTTTAAATTATTCCAAACAGCCCATAACTAAATTGGCCAAATAAATTGCTACAGTTTTAGGTTCAATTCATCATACACATCATTTTGGTGCTGTTATTCACAAAAAGGCACTGAAGATGCTTTGCTTGCCGTCCACTTAGTAAGAAAAAGAATTGTGAACCAGCTATTACAGTATTTGTTTCACCTTACAAAGGATTGCCAACCGCTGATGCATTATTGAACAGGGAAAACAGTATCTCTTTAAACCTCAATTTCCTGGTTGCTTTTATTTTAATTCTAGCTTTATTGATATGCTTTATTTTCACCTTTGAAATAATTGGCAGTTGCTCGATCACAAACATACATTTTATCATTTTAAAAGCCCACAAGCCCCATTATGCTAATCCTCTGCATACATGAAGAGCAGCCCAGCAGGCATTCATTAAACCTCTCCTTTGAAGTACTATTGTTCTGATGTCATGGACATTTCTTCTAACCTGACCTTATAAAAGAGGTGATATGCTTTTCACTCTCTCATTTCCACACAATTTAGAGCCCATGTAAAGCAAGGAAATGAGAAATTATGCCTCTGTGGATGTGAAAAAAGTACAGGTTTATATTGTTGTCTCACTTGTGATGCCAGTTCTCTACTGCTTCTTCTTGCTCACAGTGCTCTGGGGGCCTTGGAGCTCGCCCTTCACACAGAGGAAAGCCAATGTCTACACACACTCTAGGAGAACTTCATTTTATCCACACAGAGACTCTAACTCAGAGCATCAGGCAGGTTCTGACAGCACACAACCAACCCGCATACTGCTGCCTGTCTCCAGGAATCTACTTTGCTTTAATCGAGAGAAAACACTTCTCCACTCCACTCCTCCTTTGCCACAGCCTCCCTCTAAATAAACAGGTAACAAGCACATCTTCCAGCATTCACAAGGTGAGGTGCAGAAGCAAAAATATGACATGAATAGCTGACGTGGCATGAAATGATACATTGCAAACTCATGCACAATATACAGCTAATGCCAGACCTGTGCAAACACAACTGTATCAGGATGATCTCCTGGAAGAATACCACATCCTCCTATTCCACTTTGAAGAGCTCTTGTTCAAGCAGATGAGGATGCACTGATGCTCATTTTTAGCTCCTTCAGTCATCAGTTCAATAATGTTCATACCTGTATGTTCGCAGCAGGCTCACCCTCGTCTTGGCTGCAGCTAAGGTCTAAGGCACTGTCATGCTGTCAGCCACTGCTTTTATGCTTGCACAGAAAGAGCTCATACTGTATAAGGAGCATCTCTTCAGAATTTCTGCTACAACAATGTCAAATAGTTACAGCTTTCTACAGTATCTCATCTCTCCTCTTTTGGAGTTGTTCTGTATTCCTGGATTTCCGCTATGCCTTCATTATTACATTGATGCCTCGGTTTTATACAAACAAAATAATTTTGTTGCCTATCACTTCAGTCACCATGGATTTCTAGACAGCACTAAACTGCAGATGACTGTACACATCAAGAACATGAACATGTGAACCTTTTATACACAGCAGTGACAGCTGGACATAACTTCTCTCAGGTATTTGGGGAGGGTATACTCTATTAAGGGAACATTAGAGAATTATGTTTTGGGGAACTGCATTCTGAAGGTAAGTTTGAAGACAGAAATGAAAACATAGCAAAGGAGTAGTATCCATTGCTCTCGTGTTAAATAAGTTTTAAACCACATTGATAAAGTCTTGAAGAAAACTGAGAGCAAATGAAGCTCTTTTGACAAATAATGTTTACAGAGGTAGCATGATCCTTCTGTGCAGTTTGAAGTCCATGGCAGCCTTCACACAATAGCCTACTTCATTCTGAAATGCAAATCATAAATTATCTATCAAAATCTACATGGTGGATATGTATTTAATTTTTTCATATACTTACATTTTTTAAATTAAACAGTCACCTAAGGGTTTTTTTCTACCTTTTAATAGGGAAAACAAAACGCTTGCTTGGATAAACCTATTCTTCCATATTCTCAGATAGTTTATTTATCATTGTTCCTGTATCTTCAGTAAGATTAAATTAATTTTGAAAGATTTCTTTGTACTCTCATTCTCTAACACTCCGAAACAAAATACTTGGGAGCTGACCAGGTAAAAAGCATGTGCGCGCATTAACCCCTTTTCTGTCTGTATTTGAAAAACAGTAACACAGTGGTAGTGTTTCAGCAAAGCTCTGCCACTTCGCCCTTCCAGAGTATATCCTTGAGATCCAAACAGTTCAGACTGACTATCAGTTACTAATTTTTACTTTAACTTGTTCCACAGGAAAAGAGGCTTAAGAGGAGCATAAATTTTAATGCAAGAAAATTATTCACATTTGAATGGATTGCTGTTCTTACAATTATCTACTTTCTTCTGTTACTTCAGGCAGCTGTCAGAGTACAAAGTTAAAGCTTTAAGTACTCATTGGCAATAAAAAGTGATCTGAAACAGAAAAAAATGCATAAACACACTTGTTTCAAAAGCACTGGAAATCCAACAGATAACAAATAACTTGAAATAAATATTGCTCTGTAACACTGGACTCCCCATGATACAGACCATAAGGAAATGCAATTCTGTGAAGAGCTGTTGGGAACTTCAGTACATTATTACAATAACCATCTAGGTTTTAACAGGCAAATGAGCAAACTGAAGAACTAGAGCTTTCTTTTGGAGAACAAAAAAAGCCCCAAACAGGGATGGGTATTGGAGACTGAAAAATTCTACTGCTTAGACACCAGGGAGAGCATTCATTTCACCTTTGTTGTTATTGATTTTCCATATCACTAAAGAGACATTCAGAGAGAATACAGCTTTAGCCTTAAAAAAACACTACCAAAACAAAACACACATCCCCCAGTAACAAGCAGATCATACAGCTCATTGTACAGATGCAAATGAAGCCACCACTAAAGATATGTGCAGAGGATTCAGCTCTCCTTTTGACCTCAGCTATTACATGCCAAGTGCCTGCCTCATTTCAAATAGCTGTTCCTCAGTCAGTGAAAAACACCTGCTGTTTCCACAGATGTTAATCTTCCTGCAGCTGAACAGGAGCTCTGCTCCAACAGCTCTTTCAGGGAAAATAAGGATTTAGAATGCTGCAGACCCCCATTTTCTTGGTCAGACAGAGCTTATTTCCTTTCCAAAGCCAAGAGCAGACAAACCCTCAGAAAGACAGGATAAATGAAGCACTGTAAAGCCTGCAGAACACTAGCAAAACCTTTATTCTCTTATCTGTACAGTTCATCTGTAAAATATCAGAAATTCTGGAACTGAAAGGCTGCAGGGAGAACTTATTGTCAATGGACATTTGTGGACAGTTTACATGGGTGTTCCACAAAGTAAAGAAATTATATCTGTGTATTATACAGAAGGATGACAAGGAGCAGGGGTTGGATGTTTGTTAATCAGGATGTATTGAATAGTGTGGGACCTGAACATGACATTTACCAGAGGATTGTGGATGCCTATCACTGGAAGTGTTCAGGGTCAAGCAGGTCAAGGCTTTGAGCAACCTGGTCTAGTAAAGAGATGTCCCTGCCCATGGCAGGGGCTTAGACTAGATCTTTAGAGGTGCCTTCCAGCTCAACCATTCTATAATTCCCTCTGTTGGCTTGCTTAGCTCATGAAGATAAACAGCAAAAATCAGGAACTGAGCATCCAAGTCCATTTGTTAGGATCTGAATCACATTTAGAGACCACAGAGTAAGGGAGAACTGCTGTTTCAGAATCTAAAAGGTGAAACAGCTTGCAGGTCTGCAAGAAAGCACGTTAAGGATTGCTCCTTATAAATTATTGTAATCTTGTAATCACAACAGCTGCAGAGATGACATCTCTTTCCACAAAGAACCAGACAGGGAAAAGCATGCAATAACCAAAAGTTATCAGAACAGGTATTTTTCCTTTCTGATACTGAGATCTGTCACCCTACCAAAATAATTCAACAAATTGACATTTGTCACTGTCCATAACTAGTGGTAACTCAACCTATGGCGTATTTTATACACCTAAAGAAGGATGCTGAATAGTAAATTACTGTCTTGAATGTGATCATGTTGCTTCCTAGGGCAAGAAAACAACACATTGCACATTCCTAAGTTATAATTATAAATAATAGTACTCAACATTTAAACCACAAAGGCTCTGCAGCTAATACAGTACATATGGGACAATGGGCCTATTTCAGGCAAAAAAGAAGATGCTGTTAGTGTGCACAATGCCTAGCAAAAAGGGCAACAGCCCCCATCAGGGCAGGGAGTAACTACTGTAATATAGATAATTGGTGAAAGAAGATTTCATTTCATATCTGAACCCAGAACATAAAAAAAAAGGGCTATTTTGTCTGGGATTGACATTTTAGATACTGCTTAGGTCGAGAAGTTTCCTGATCTTCTCCATTTACTGTAGTTCCCCAAGAGCCAAAGCCTTCTCCCCATCCCTCAGCCTCCATTTTTAATTCTAATTTCAAAGCTGTTCTTCTAATTACAATGATACATAAGTGATAGATTGTGACTTATGTAATTATAGCAGCTCATCTAGCTCAAACTGATGGTGTCAGTTTATGAAATAACTGCTAACAATAACACAGAGGAGGAAAATGAAGTTCTAAATAGTAAATTAACTCAAACTAAAGAACAAATAACATTGATGGAATCATAACATGCTTGTCAACATTTTATGAGCAAACTTCATCACAAAAAATCCAGTAAATTCTGTAGTTATGAACTCAATACTGCTTCTATCCATGCGGATGAAATTTTGCAGTGCATTTTAGAGAGAAATAATAAATTGCTACATTAAAAAGCGAGATAATATTATATCAGCTCTTCTGTGTGCATGAGAGCCATATCCTCTTCAGGTGTTAAGTGGATTTACTTATATTACCATATAAGATTAAATAAAGATTGCCTGGCTGGACTCAATTTGCATGCTATTTATGGAGTGTTCCCATTAATGTTGAAAAGCATTTAAGCTATTCAGGATCTTAACTCTAAATGGAAAAATCGGCAAGACACAAAATAATGGTTTGACTATTCATTTCGGTTGCAAATACCGGTATTTAAATGCCTCAGCTGCCTAATTTGAAATATCAGTTTGGAATCAAATGAGTGTTGTGACCATCAGCTCAGCATTCTTGGGGAGTTTCTCCATCCGCTTTGCTGCTCCACTTTGTACAGCTCATTTACTGAAACAGACATAGAATAGTAGAATACTTAGAGTTGGAAAGGACATAAATATCACCTAGTTCCAACCTCCCTGCCATTGGCAGGGACACCTCCCACTAAACCATGCCACGCAAGGCTCAGTCCAACCTGGCTTTGAACACCACCAGCAACGAAGCATTCACAAATTCCCTGGGCAACCCATTCCAGTGCCTCAACACCCTTAAAGAATTTCTTCCTTATATCCAATCTAAGCTTCCCATGTTTAAGTTTGAACCCGTTACCCCTTGTCCTATCTCTACAGTCCCTAATGAAGAGTCCCTCGCCAGCCTCTCCTCAGATATAGGAAGGCTGCTATGAGGTCTCTACGCAGCCTTCTCTTCTCCAGCCTGAACAGCCCCAACTTTCTCAGCCTGACTTCATGTGGGAGATGGTCGAGTCCCCTCATCATCCTCGTGGTCCTCTTTGGATCTGTCCCAACAGTTCCATGTCCTTTTTATGTTGAGGACACCAGAACTGCACACAATACTCCAAGTGAGGTCTCACGAGAGCAGAGTAGAGACAAGGATATTGTGGGGGACAGTGTCAAACGCCTTGTACAAGGTACCCGACATCAACTGCTCTACCCATCTATCAGTTCTGTAGCCCCATCATAGAAGGCCACCAGATTGGTCAGGCAGGATTTCCCCTTAATGAACTCATGCTGGCTGTCACCAAGCACCTTGTTGTTTTTCATGTGCCTTTGCATGCCTTCCAGGAGAATCTGCTCCAAGGTTTTGCCAGACACAGTGGTGACACTGGTCTGTAATTCCCCTGGCTCATCCATTTTCCCCTTCTTGAAAATGGGAGTTATATTTCCTTGTTTCCAGTCATCGGGAACTTCACCTGACTGCCATTTTTTTAAAAAAATATGGTGGACAGTGGCTTAGCAACTTAATTTGCCAGCTCCTTCTTGACCCACAGATGGATTTCATCAGGTCCCATGGACATGTGCACATTCAGGTTCTTAAGATGGTCTCAAACCAGATCCTCTCCTACAGCGGGCCCAAGGTCTTCACTCTCACAGACCCTGTGTTTGCCTTCCAAAAGAAGATATAGCCTCTGCCTTCTGTGTGTAAAATAAGTGCTCGGACTACTTTGTCCTATTCTCTGCCCCAATATTTCAATTAAGGTAGAGAGTTGTGTATCCAGATGCAATCTGTTTTCAGCATCAGCTCCACTGATCACTTGGTGCTCAATACAAACTAGAACCATCCAAAGACACTAACTACTATTTCAGACTGGGAACTCTCTCCAGCCCCCAGTTTATTCTCTTGGGGAGCCTCATATTTTCATCAGTAGTTCCCCAGCTATCCATTATCTCCTTGTAAATTAAGTTGGTATCATGCTCAGGATCAGTTACCAATACCATAATACCTAAGCAATTTGGTTAAGGTAAAAAAAGCACTAACATCACCTAAACAAGTCTTTTTTAAAATAAAAAAAAATAAAATAAAAGAGTCATGCTGCATTAACAATTACTCATTAAACTTTGGGAATATTTCAGAGCAATTCAGCTCAGGAAGACTGCAAAGCCTCTTAATAACAGCTTCTTATGTAGCTACAGTCACACCTTTCGAGAAAACAAGTCCTGCAAGCAGGAGTTAACCTCTTCTTAGCTTCAAAGCTAGAAGAAACAGAAAAGCTTCATTCTCTCTGCTATAAAATTATGAACACATTAAAAAAGGAATAAAATCTACCCTCACATGCAATAAGCTTCCAAAGCCTTAAAGTCTTTTATAGGATTATTCCAGTCATCCTCATGAGGAACACAGATGGTGCCCATTCACTGCAATCAAGGATTAGGTTTCATTGGCCTGTATTTAGAGATACAAAAGGCCAAACAGAATGAACTGAATCTTAAGACACGTAGAACCCAAATACTTTTGGCACAGCTTTCATACTGACTTGAAATGGGTAGCATAGGAAAGGCAGTGACACTGCCATCAAGGACCATCTGATTAATAACGTAGCACAGAATTATCTCTGATTGAATGTCTACTTAATGCTACATATCTTCATATCTTCATCTTGCTACACATCAAATAAATTATGAGGCCACTATGAAGGTGTTGATGAAACAAGAATACCTGTGTGATATTAACAGACTGTCATAGCACATCAGAGAGAAGCTATTGAAATAATAGAAAACAGATCTGCAGAAAAAGGTGGTGACAACAGATATGTCTTTCCCTGTTATCTTTGAGAGAATCATGGGAATGGAGTAATGCAAAAGTAAATAATACATGGGTTACTTAGGAGGGTTAAGGGGGAAGTGAAGACTGGTGTATTTGACCACATAGTTTTTGAGACCTGAGAGAAAGAACAAATTCAGGTAACAACACACAAGAAATGTATTGTGTGTTGTGTATTGTGTCACAGGGCTGTACATTCTGTGTGAAAAACAAGACAAACCAGCAGACTTGGTCACAAAATAATTACGAAGTGCCATATTTACAAAAGCTGTTTTGCTCCCCTGCAAAAAGCAAACAAAAAATAGTTGTGTGCATAAACAACTTAATTAAGGCAGGTTTTAGTTTATATATAACACTGCAGCCTTCCCCAGAAAGCCATGAGTCTGACCTGGCACAGACAATAAAAACACAGCATATTAGGTGCCTAATTAAGGCTGCAGTCATAGACCAAGATCATTAGTTTGGCCTGTGGTCCTCACACTTCAGATTTTGATTTGTGTGAGAAGGTTATCAACTCCATTACAGATAACACATATACAGCCCGTGACTCAAACCCAAACCTTCTAACACAGATGGGAGGTTCACGTCAGGATGTTATAACACATCGAGCCTGTGGTGCTTTTAATTTTTGCATTCTGGCTCAAGGAGGAAAGCAAACTTTGCAATGCCACTAGGACCTAGTAGAGACAGAGGTAATGGTGTTTCTAAGTGACATCTCTTCCACACCACTATAGGAAGTATCTGGGAGGAAGTTATAGCCACCAAAGCTTAAGCAGCTATAGTGAAATATAGCACAAGAATAAGTTACCAGTGTAAGTTTCAGTGAATACATAAAGCTGGTCTACACAAAAGCTGGTCTACATGAAAGCTGAAGAAGGACTTCTTACAAGGGCATGTAGTGATAGGACAAGACTAGATGGAAGGAAGATGTTCTTTACTGCGAGGGTGTTGAGGCATTGGCACAGGCTGCCTAGAGAAGCTGCAGATGCCCCATCCCTGGAAGTGTCCAAGGCCAGGCAACCTGGCCTAGTGCAAGGTGTTCCTGCCCGTGGCAGGATGAACTGGATGAACTAAGGTCCTTTCCAACCCAAACCATTCTGTGGGTCAATGAATCTGGAAGCAAGAAGGTTATAAGCCATCAGAAAAGTGGGTTTCTGGTCCAATTTCATAGCAGGAACAGTAGGAGAAAGAAACACAACTGACACTAAAACAAAGGCAATTAATATTGCAGCCTCTGAACCAACAAGCCAGACCTTTGCTGAACTTTTCTAAATCTTTCCTACAATCACAAGACAATGCCCTGCTTCCACAAATTCAAGGATTCACAACCTCTCAGGGATATTGGTTAAGCAAGCCCTAGGAAAAATTTACAGGGAAACAGGGAGGTGGATTTGCTTCAGAGCTCTCCCCTCTCTCAGCACAAATCTCCACTCCCTGCTGAAACATCACCTTGTGCACAGGCACTTGTACTAGCCTGAGCCCTCCTGCTCAAGGGATGTCCCTGCAGAGACCTGGGAAGAATTAGCAATGAATTAGCCTTTAAAAGGGATGACATCAAGAATAACTTTAGGAGTAGGGCAAGAACCAACACAGCAGGTCCCTCAACTGCAGCACAAGCTGCTGTAGTGGCCTGGGGAGAGTGGAGCTACCAAGCAATGCCCTACACCTTCCATGGTGTCTGCTAAAAAAGATGGGCCCTTCTCATGTAAGCTTTGTTCAATACAAAGCAGTTATCTCCTGATGCCATACGTTGGAAGGGAGGCTACAAAGGAAGTTAGCTGTGGAGCTTACTATGTCCACATGGCATATAACCAACTATTTTTGTAATTGTGTCAGAACACAGATCGCTTTTGGTTAACCTCTTTGGCTTATTACAAATCTTGGCTGCAACAGTGGTGACTACAGAGCGTTCCCAAGCATTGGCTTTATTAAGCTGTGTCGCTATGTCATTTATGCTAGATAGGAGCTCATGACAATATTGCAACCTTCATTTTTAGCTCCTTTACTGCAAAGTTGTGCTGAAGAAAATCACCATCTGTCCTCTACTTCCGTCACCCCTTAATATTTACTAGGCACTCATCTTCGAGAACACTAGGTGAAGAGCATGCATTTTTGCCAAAGTAATGTTTATTATCAGCAAATTCCCAAACATTTAGAAAACTTTTAGGTAGATCCTATGGTAAAGGCCTTTCATGGCAATTATAGTGTTTAAAATACTATAGTCAAAAGGTAATTTAAATAGACAGATGAGCTTCTGCGTGGCCTGGCAGCAGAGTTTCTAAAAGCTCAGAAAAGTTAACAAAAACATTAAGGGATTACCCTTTGGTTATCAGTGAGGACACGCTCCAGGAGTAAAACAGAGATATGGATACATATCACTTCAGATATATAGGCCATCAGTTCAACTTGTCAAAGATCAATACCAGGTATCCAAACAGGATGTTTGGGCTTAGGAAAGGTGAACTTACCCAAACAGGAACACAGGGAGGAGTTAGAGACAACTGCATGTTTCCCCCCACTCCCACCTCCCAGAGCGCAAACTTCAGCATCACTTGAACCCTGGTTATTCCCAATAATCCTTCAGCTGTGTATCTTCCTGACACAACTTCCCAGCCAGCCTATGGAAGCACAGCAGTACCCTTTATTTGTGCAGATTCTTTGTTGCCAGGTACCTAGCACAAACCCCTGTACTTGCACAACCCAATCAGCTCCTCCTGCCCCCATGCAGGTGAATGATGTCTTCTCAGGCATGGCACACACATCAACATAAATGCAGAAAGCCATGAGACTATTATCAGCCCTTTGAGTAAGTCTCAGAAATGTCATTTGATCGGGTCTGTCTCTATTTCATTTGCTCCCCAGACACTTCAGGTAGGAAATAGCTTCCCTACCACTTTATAAAATGACAAGTTTTATCTGCAATTTCCAGCAGCTTCACACAATGGAAAAAAAATATAATCGAGATTTTTTTTATAGTTTTAAAGGAAATACAAACAACTCTCACCCCTGGAAAAGCTGCATGGAGCTCTTCAGCCATAACTACACCAGGAGGAAATATATCCTCTCCTGGCTTGCCTGGTGTTTATCCCTGAGGCAGAGCAGGTTTTCCTGTAGTCATGGTAGAAGAGAGAAAAATGAAGCTGTAGGTCTGCTTGCAGAAAGAAATAAGTTGGTAGCAATGAAATATATTTAGTACAAGCCATGCAACCCCTTCTGCTGTGTCATGGGTTCAGCAACAGCAGTTATTTTTTCTCTTTCGTAGTGGCTGGTGCAGTGCTGTGTTTCTGACTTTCGGCCTGGTAACAGTGCTGATCACACCAGTGTTTATAGTTACGTTTTAGAATGCTTCGGTTTGACCAAGAACTTTCTGAGTCTCGTGCTCTGCCAGGGAGGAGGGGAAGGCAGGAGGAAGCAGAAACATGGCACGTGACCCAAACTGACCAAAGAGGTATTCCATACCACAATATGTCATGCCCAGGATGTAAAACTTGGGGTGGGAACCCAGAACTGAACAGTTCACAGCTCGATCGTTGAGTGGTGAGCAGCTCTGTCCTCTTCCCTTGTATTTCCCTGGTCATTGTGGTAGCAGAAGTGACTTGTGATATACCTCAATTACTGAACTGTTCTTATCTCAACCCATGGGAGTTGCATTCTTTCGGCTCTTCTCCCAATTCCGCCCCCCCGCCCCGAGGTGGAGGGGAAGAAGATGGGAGGAGGGACGAGCAGATTGATTTACACCTGAACCACAACATGCTGCTTGCCAACCTCCCAGAAAGCCAAAAGGTTAAGTGGGAACAGCAAGTAGTTCTTCACTACCCTGGGAGTCAGCATTTATATCCAGACATAGCATGGAAGTAGGATCAGCCACATTCAGAACAGCAAAACTGCTACACATGCAGTATGCCAAAGCCTCAGCACACAGAATCATACAATCATAGAATCATGGAATGGTTTGGGTTGGAAGGGACCTTAAAGCTCATCCAGTTCCAGCCTCCTGCCATGGGCAGGGACACCTTCCACTAGAGCAGGTTGCTGAACACCCTGTCCTGCCTGGCTTTGAATACTCCCAGGGATGGGGCTGCCACAGCTTCTCTGGGCAACCTGTGCCAGTGTCTCACCACTCTCACAGGGAACAATTTTTTACTTATATCTAATTTTAGCCTACCCTCATATATTCTCACGGGTTCTTGGATTTCTCTTAAGGTGAGCAAGGCAGTAACTGCCTGTCTATGCAGAGTCAAAAAGCTCTCCTGGTCCCTTGCAAAGCCGTACAAGCTGCTGACAGCTAAAGTACAGCTTGAGAAATCATCATCCATCTGCTGATCTCTTTTGGAATCCATTTACCTGGTGAACATCCCCAATTCAGTTACCTCCGTGGAATACAGATTGGGCACAAGGGAGAAACAAATGGCTAGAGACATTGCATCACAGGCATTTCAAATTAAATACAGCCTGAGCAGAGGGAGGAGTAGATGGTACAGAGCAGTCTATTTTGACAAAGACTAAGATTTAACTTGCTTTTGTATAAGTTATTAGCATTACCTACACAAGCTGCACTCATGTTAGTGTTTGTCCAGAAGTGGTTTACGCTTCAATATTACTGATTATTGGCAAAATGGGTACTGTTGAGGAAAAAGCTACCTCTTTTCTTCATTATTACTTTATTTCAGAATTTTATTTTAAATTGAGAATGTATTATCTATTTCTGTCAGGCTATGGAGTCTAAGGCACATAGATTAAATTTTAAGTATCACACTGCTGATACTGCACAGCCTGGATCTTGTGAGATATGACCAGAGAGAATACAAAATACTTCTATTACAAGCACTGCATGAAAATGGTCATCAAGAATACACTCTTGGTAAGCATCATTTCCCAACATCCATTCCTCAACTCAGCTTGGAGCAGAAGGTAGAGAGGAGCATTTCAAAAATCTATTGATTTCAAGCATTGTATTTATTGCATCTGGTGATCTATGATTTCTCCACAGTACAAATTGGCCTTTTTTAACCCAAATAGTGATTTGCCATATCTGCCCACAACAAAAATTCAAACTATGCTAAAATGAAGCTACAGTCTCACAGCCAGAGATGTCTGCATCCCTACTGAAGTAAAAGAAACACTTCCATATCTTCAAAATACAAACTTACAAACGCGAACTTTTACAGCCAACATAAAAATTTGCAAGTAACTTTACAAAACAAGGAATTAATGTTCCTTATTCCTCAAAAATAAATTTAAGAAGGAGAGAGAGAACAGAGATGGCAACTGTGACAGTGCTGAAAAAGACCTAATAAAACTGACAGACACTATAGGAAGAAGTTCTGCTAATTAGTTTCAAACAGGCACTCAAAAGAGGTTTTCCCTACATAAAGCATTGAGCAGTTGGAGACTGAAGTTGCATCAGGAAACAGAATTTATACAGAATTCTGAGGAAATACAGAACAGTTAACTCAGCATCTACAGATTAAATATAAACACCTGAGAAAAACAGTCTTTAATTATGTGACCAAAGAAGCGCCACCTGAAAGAGCTTTGCACCACTGCAGAACAAGGAAGAAGCAGAAATAAATGAAAAGATGGAGGGGTGGAAGCACTGAACAGAAGAAGGAAAAAAAGACAGAGAAGACCAGAGGTTCAACCCAGTGCAAGAGATGCAACTGTACATGACTGAGAAATTTTTTCTCATGCAATGAACAAGCTAGTAGGGAATAAAGAATGTGCAGTAAGAGCAGACACAGGATGGAGAACAGAAGATGAGAAGGATCTCACTGGGTTGGTGGAGTATTCCACTAATCCTCCACACTGCGTTGCACCATCATAAGATTGTCATCAAAATTATTAATTATTATACTGGGTTAGGAAACAAAGACAAAAACCAGTAAGACTCTAGCTATCTTCAACAGAGTTCCTTTCATCTCCTGAAAAGGCACAGAGATATGATGGGACAAACACTATTCTGTTATAAAGAAGTTACAGTGCCTAGTCCTTGACGGGTAGTCAAAGACATGAAGTATAGCCTTGGTGTTGCCCCAGTATAAAGCTATTCATGTAGACTAGTAAAATTAAGGACAGGAAATGAACACTTCCATAGAAACAAAAATCTAGGGAGCTTAATGCATTCTCTTTAGGGGAAGATTTCATCCCATTTCAGATTTCTTTGGAAAAAAATAAGTTCAATGCATATTAAGTTAAAGATGATAAAGTTTAGGAAATTTAATGTCTACATAAAAGGATGTGAACTGGACTTAGAATTGTTGGATTAAGAGCAACAGGATAAAAACCTTGACTGTTCCTTTAGAAATAGTATTTGACAGAATTTGAACTGTAATGTATAAGGAAAACACAACACAGGGAGAATACAAGACAGAAGCAGCATAAAAGGCCCTTTCTTGCCAGAGAAAGGTAACTGATTTTTCAAAAAAAATTCCTTGATTCTAGGTCTCATCCATCATCTGCTCAACATAGTACCACAAATGTATTTCAACTGGGAAATACTACCAATTGTAAGAGGAACCAGAACATAACCTAGAGAGAACTATATGGCACTAATGGGAATACTGAGAGAAGAGTGACACTCAGAAATACAACAGAAGGCAAAATCTGTGCACTTCACACAATCAGTTTCTCCTGTAAAAGGACTTCAGCAATTGAAGACATCCCAGATGGATTTCAGAATCTCACCAGTGGTCTCACACATCTGGATAGAAAAGGGCCAGCTCAGTTCAAGTGCGCTGGTTGGAGAAGTCAGATACAAAGTGCTCCTTTGTAAATCCTTTGAGATTAAAATATCCTATGATGCCCTAGACAATTAGAATATAAGAAAAAAATATTGCAACACATAAATCTTGGAGAAAAAAAAAAAAGGACATTTCTAAAGATTATTTTTCTACTCAATATTTTACATCAAAATGATTTCATCTTTTCAACTGATGACCAAAGCATCTTGCCTTGTGTTTTCATGCATCCACAACCAAACTATTAGCTGTGATCCCCACACTGGCACAATTTGTAACCTGAAGATATACTTGGAACACCTGAACCTGACAGAATAGGGTAATTTTGCACACTTCCTTTTCATGAAAGTTACCTAGAGAACAATGACCTCTAAGCCTGCAATTTATCACATTTTCTTACTACACAGTCACCTGATACTCCAGCACTTTTGTGGGTTTCAAATCAATAGGTTTTAACTGTCATTGCCACAATCAGCCACCCAATTTCTTTGCCTGTTTTTCGGCAGAGCTGGACCTCTCCCTGCAGCCTTCCTAACATAGCTTATGATAACACTGAAAAAGCTATTTAAATTTTCAGCTTGACAGCATTGTCTCTTACAGATTCCAAACAAGGGAAATTAACTGAAGAGCCTTGAAAAAATTATACCACAAGTGGGCACATAACGGCACCAAAGATTAACTCATGAAAAACCGCATTGTTCCCATCTGCAGTTTTAGCTTTTTCACAGAAACGTTCTTGGATACAACCAAGTAACAGAAACAAGACACTGTGCATAGCAATCAGCCATTATGCCATTGCTGGGTTTTATGAGGCTCCTTACTATACAGTAACTTAGTTTAAAAGCAGCAGCAAAGCCAAGGTACAGGTCATGAGAAAACATTCTCAAAGGGTACCAAGAGTTTTTAGCGCATCATTTGTATTCAGCAGTGGTTGATGCATCTTGGAACCGGCTGTATCAATGAAATACGCATACCCCAAAGAAAGAAAAGTCCCCAGGTAACTCCCTAGATACTACACCTAACATTTGCAGACAGTGCTGCTGCTTTCTGTGATATTTGAATGATACTGAATGATAAAAGTTCAACAGCAGCTCAGATTTTTTGGAGTTTAAGAGGAAGTGAATATAATTAAGTTAATAACACAGCTGATCATCATGAGACCATTAGCTCTGTTCTCAACTCTGACAAAGCGCATGGTTCTAAAAAGATAACTCACAACTACCCTGCAGAAGATGCTGAAGAGAAAAACAAAAGCTTTTAGATAGAGACAAGTTAATGGGACTCCTTCTGACCCCTCATCACCTAATGGGCTAAAATTAGCATGCCACATTCACCAAAAAAACATATATTGACTCAGCAGGTCTGAGCTACAAATTGTTGGCAACTTTCCTTCATTCACGCAGGTGCGCAATGACACTTTCACAATTCTGATAAGTAAGAGGTTTGAAGCAGTGTGGTACAGCCCATCTCCTGCTCAGCCCTGCTTTGTTACTAGCAGAGTAACTCACACAGGCTAAAACCAAGGTCTGGCCTCCTCTTTATCCAGCTGCAGGCCTTAGGATCTCAAATGGCCTGTTGGAATAATAAACACGCACTAGGCATATGAGTAAAGCATTTTTGTGCTTTAGCTCCTAATGTCAGCACTGTTCATCATGCTTCCACTCCATCCTTCCTGCATTGAACAGTGACAGGTTTAGATTCCTTTCACAGTTACTGCATCTTGCAAACTTACTTGGTTTCCCATTTAAATTTCAGATGAAGACCAAAGTTTAAAGGAAATCATTTCAGCAGATGTATCATGAAAAGCAAAAGAAAACTTCAATGCAAAACTTTAAAGCTAGCTTACAAAGATTTCAAAGACTCAGTTACTTTCATTATAAGAAAATTAAACTGCATTTATTCTTGCGTGCAACATAAGAGTGAAAAAAATTAGGAAAATGGACAAAAAAATTCTTAAAGAGAAGACTGATTACCCTAATCTGGAAGAAGGTAATTTTTCTCCTTAACTAAGAAGTGAGGTGTCATCTGGTTCATGGCAGCTAATCTGGCATCATCTCCAAATCTTCATGTCACCAGAAGGAAAGAAGCTGCTTACACACACTTCCTAACACTGAGCATTACCCACACTGCCACCACACTGCCCTGAAGCTTCAACCTGCCACCATGGCATCTGCTTACCTAGCCCATGCCACAGTTTGGAAGAATGAGGCTGAGCAAGTTAAGTGAGCCAACACAGACAGGTGGATACTAAAAACAGTGCTCAGCAGCAAAAGCTAAAGCTCATGATTACTTATCAGACAAAACCAGATGCCGTAGAAAGTTTTAGGAATTAACTGAAATTCAACAAAAGCTTTTGGTCAAGTTTCTTGACTTCAAAGGTTAAAAGCTCTAGGACAGTTCTGCCCCGTTTTCTCTTGGGACCATGAGTGCAAGCCCTTCCAGAACCTACGGGTATGGGCCTGCCATGGGGAGACATTCAAGGCCAGTTTAAATGTGGTTCAGAGCAACCTGACCTAGTTAAACATGTCCTTGCTTGCTGCATCTTGGACTAGGTGGCCTTAGACTTCTATGACTCCAAGATGGGAGATGAAGAAGCTACAGTTGGAAAATGGTCTGCAGCTCCCTGCTATGTCAGTGTTTCCCAGGAATGCTAGGACATGGTGAGCCTTCAGATTCCTACAGAAATTGACTCTGCCAACTTCATAGTCTGAACTACTGACTGCACAAAAAGGTCCTACATAATAACCTCCCCTACATTTCCAGGTTTCTTACTGTACAGTTTATGGCACAAACTCCCCAAGATCACATCTCTTGAGCCACCTGAACGTTACCATATGAGGCTGGAAATGTCATGGCTTTCAGGTTTCACAGGTAACAAAGTATCAGTACTGCACACTGATGTAAGTAAAACATCATAAACATTTCTTTAAATATGCCTTCTTCTGCCTACAACAGATTTCTAAATAAACAGAGTTGAACATAACAAAGAATTAAATTACACATAGAGTAATACTAGCAAAACTACAGAGAAGAATCTAATTGTGTAATACACAAACACTTTTATTTAGATGTTTCAGGACAACCCCTTTAAGCAATTTTGTTTCATGCTATGAATAGCTTCCAAAATACAGGAGTTGCCAACAGTAGCATTCACTGTCATTACTCACACAACTGAAACCCAAACCCGCTTACCAAGCAGCACTTCAGTATTCCATTCAGACAAGGAACCAACACAAACTCCTGTTTTGAACGTGGGGATACGTTACTTCCCCATTAATGCCATCATGGTTCCTGTGCAGCTGTAATCAGAGGACCAACCTTTTACAGCATCTTCAAGGCAAGTCTCAGGCTATGCTTAAATCAGCAAGTGTGACATGAGAATCTGACTTGCACACCGACACGCTTGGTGTTAAGAATCCGGCTTTCAAAGGGCCATGCTTCAAAGAAAAACTTACCTGGTCCAGCAGACTGAACACTTGCCAAGTAGCCAAGACACACAGGATATACGCCCAGCAGTTTCGCTTTATCGACAAACCCCATTCATACAACGATCCCACTATGTAATGGAAAATTAAGTGTAAAAAGCAGGGAAGACTCTGAGATTTATTTTAGGAGCATTCAACTGACCCAAGATAAAAACAGCAGTGTAGGCATACCCATGAACTCCCAGCAGCTTCCCACACCACTGTTATCCCTCATCCCTATGGGAACATGCAGTGACAAGATAAGATACAGATAACCCACACTCCAACTAAAGTCAGTTTAATTCTTTACAAGCTTCAGCATCTATCCTCATGATACTAACTTCAATATCAAAGCCCATATCTCCTATACATAGAGGCAAGTACTAGTCATTAATCTACACAATCCAACTTTGATTAAGCAGGCCAAGAAATCAAGCTGCCATCCCCTAAATGTCTTCTCGCACACCACTGCAGCAGTGATCAAATTACAGTTATATATGATGGCAATCCAGACTGGGTAAGAAAAGTTCTCCCAATTTGTTTTTCGTTTTTGATGACAAAGTATCTCAAGCTTCCTCAGAGACTTGCACCACACAAAACTACTGAAGAAATACAGTTGTTTTCTCATCTTTTTTATTCTAAAAATTAATCACAAGAACATTAACTGCTTAGTGTTGCAAGTGCCTGAGGCCAAGCTCCTATATATGCAACAAGACTGCTTCCACATGCCAATCCAGGATCATATTTGATTTATTGATGCTTACATCTTTTTTACTATAAGGAGCTACAAAACACAGAAAAGATGGACAACCAAATTATTTGGCTTATATAAAGGAAACACAATGGATTTGAGAATGACCCCAGAACCCAATCTTTTCAATAATGAAAACACTCCATGAAATTCCAAGCTTATCAGTTCCTGAACATGTTATTAAAAAAAAAAAAACAAAAAAAAAAACACACCAAAACAACACAAAAAATAGCCCTGATCTCTGATCAGCCTTAACTCTTATGCTATGCAGCTTGACTAATAATTTTAAATTTACCAGTTTTCACTAAAGGAGTTTTCATTATCTTTTCCTTTTCTCATGTCCAGAATTTCTTAATGTAGTCAGTAACCCCCCCAAAAAAACCATATAATTGCTTTTATATACAATTACAACACTATTTTGAGACTTGGTGTATTTTTAATAATGATAACCAACACTTTTCAGGCTATTGCATTTACTACAGAACACTAAATAAAAGCTTCATTAATTTGACTGGAGACATATAGGGACTACCCGCTTTTCTTGAGAAGTGGTAACACTGATAACCCAGCGAAAGAACAGTTTTTCTAGGCTGATTATAACATGGAATGAATATTCTTTAATAACATTTTTATTACGAGAATAAATACATAAAACAACACAATATATTAGCCACATTTCCTCATATACATTCAGAACGCAACAAGAAGCTAATAGGCATAATCATTAGACCCAGTCGACCAAAGAGATTTTTTACCAGGCCAAAATCACCAGAGAAAAGCTGTTAAGTTTATGTGCTAGTAGCAGGCAAAGAATATGTGATTTCATTGTTCCCTTGATATTGATTTAAAGACAAACATACTGTAGTTATAAGCATGAACTGACGAAAGTGTTTAGCTCCGTGCGGTGGCCGTTTGAGGTTGTTCTGACTGCAACTGCTTTCCAAGGTACTCCCTGAAATACAACAAAAAAATCAGATTGAGAAACATTCTGGAGACTGAGGAGTATGAAGTAGAGAAAGATAAAAAAGCTTTAAGCTTAGAATTAATTCTTAAATAATGCCTACTGTTGATAGTCAACCGGAGCTCCTATGAGAGTACCTAAGCCTTAGGTATCCATCATCTACTGTCCTGAAAATAAGGTACAAACCAAACATCAACAAAAATGGAAAAAGAAGCAGTCCAGCTGTAATCTTTATAAGTCCTGGCAACTGTGACAGAACACCCATGAAGCCCACAGATCTTGCTCACTAAATATACATGTTAGAGGCTGTGGCAAAGGCTCTTCCCATAACCCAACTGCATGAGCACAAGTAATACTGATGGACATACTGGCAACTTAACCCATAGCCAACCAAAACAGACACTGACTAAAGAACTGTACGTCTGAGTTGGAAAAAAGAACAGATATTTGAGCCAGGGCCACTGTATACCAACAATTTCCTTATCTGTATTTTGAAGTGCTTATTTTGTCACTTATTTTATACCTGTCATCTTAACACTGGAACAAATGCCCCCCAAATTCTTAGCATTTGCCTTGAACAACAATACCTATATTCTCTGTAATACTGCACAATCTGCGTGAATGTTCCCATCTTTCACTGTCTCCTATGAAAGCACCTCAGTATATCACAGAACCGCAAAGAAGCTTAAAGTGGTATTTAGCAGTGCCTGGGTTACTGCTTGTTACAGAAAATACACTTCAATAATTGTACCATTGTACCAGCGGAAAGAAAGATTTCAGGACCCGTGAGGCATACACATTTTTTTCCACTGCTGATTGTACACTTAGCACCCAGTTTTTCCTCACTAAACAGGTATTTCGATCTACACAGATTAAACATAAGGAGCAGTTCAGAGAAATTATGTTTAGAAGGAAGCCTTAAAAAGAACTCAAAAGATAACTCAAGAGTATGCATTTGTGCTTTATTTAAAGTTAAAAATATTAGTTCTTACTGTACATTTCAAAAACTAGTGTTCATTTTCATGTCCTGTTGAATGGCTATTCCCTAGGCATTACAATTCCTAACACACAATGAAGTTTAGGATCACAACTGTACCAGCCAACATAATTTTTCTCAGTTTAAAAGTTAACTATCTAGAAAAGCAAAATTCCTGCAATGTTAACTTCAAACCCCACTAGTAAAGAAAATAACACAATTTGGATGCTGCGCATAAATTATAATTTAGCACCTTCCTTCACAGCTTTATCAGGTGCTGCAGCAGGATTACAGTATTTTAATAACAGGGCTGCACTCAATAGATACGACTTTTGATCATATTAGATAGGTTACCACCCTCAACGTAGAGACTCCTGATGGCAAAGAAGGAAATGAGCTGCTCTCCCGTGGTTTTGCAGGACTCAAAGTTGTACCACCAAAATAAACAAAATTTGACAGCCAGCAATTATAGAAGGATTTCCAAACCTCCTCCTGCTCCCCCAGTGTTCTTTCTCCCTTTGTTTCAGGCATGCACTGATTCTAGTACTTCTCTGACATCCAGCCTTGAAAGCAACTGATACTTAACTTGCTGCGTACTTGGCTCTGCAAACAGCCTCAAAAGGCTGCAAAGTTATTTATTTATAAAGCACACATGAACCATTTTGACTGCGAATTTCTCACACAAGTATTTGGAAGTAGGAAAATCAATCAAGCTAGCAGAACAGTACAACTATTGCATAGCTTACACTGGTTCAGATGCATGCTCAAGGCTTACTAAAATCCAATCATAATGCAGTGAATTCAGCAAAAATCTCTGAGAAGGCAGAGTACTCACATATTCTGTGGGTACTGAGTGCCTTAATGGATACACTCAATTTCTAAGGACATGCAGTAGATATCACAGCACCTTCCCTACAAAGGCATTTCAGTCATTCATTTGCAAGTATGACATTTAAGTCCAGGGACAAAGAAAAACTTTTATCTCATCTCCCCATACAGAGGAAATATTTGCAGTTACTGGTCTACATGGTCATGCTACAAATCCCAGTGAAAACTGTCGTGATCCTACCTCATCACTTCCTTAGCCACCACCAAGGGCCATAAACCTTGTCCCATCTGTTGCTGCAAGTATCAGTTAATTATATATATATACACATAAAAAATAATTGCTTATTATTTCAAACCAAGTATCATTGGTTAATCTAGGATAAGCTCTTGCCTGGTCTATGCCAGATGATGAGAGAGACTGGTAAGAGACTGATAGGAGAAATTTAGACAATGTTTCAACATGAAAACTTCATATGCAGTCTTAGGAGAGCAGACTGACAGGTTATTCTGCAAGGCTTTTGGTCACTCCTCCCTCTTATCTTCTACTAAAACTCAAGCTGCTGAGATTAGCTTCAGTAGGCTCCTGTTCTCTCTATGTTAAAACACATGCTAAAAGGGCAAGAAGATGCAAGCGTATTTTTTTACATACTGGTACTTCATCTCATCAGGAAGTTAAGTAGCACTGTAAGCTTCAATCTTCACACATAAGTGGGATGCAGGTGTCCTTCACCATGTATTACAAGTCAAGCATCTAAGATTTTATTTACCCTGCACTATTACTTAGTTAAAAGAAAAACAGGATTTTAGAATTCAGGTTTATCCAACAAAATTTGAATTACCATTAAGAATGCAAGCATTCAACACATTGCACTATAAGAGCACGTACAATGAAAGAACAATAAATCTTGTCACCAAGATTTTGCAAAATATTGAAAACAGTATCTGACAGATTAGAGATGCATGCTACAATGGAAACTAATGAGATATTTTTTAAATTACAAGCTATAAATCCAAAAATTGGACCACTTTACCCTATTCTACACTTACTTTCTTAGTCCTTCCTTCATAACTTCAGACAAAGACCACTTTACCATAAAAAGCATCATTGTTGGCCTTTTGCAAACACATCAAGTTTCTAAGATGAAACATACCCTGCTAACTATGACATAGCTGTGCTTTGGGGCCTACATACCTATTGTCTTTCAG
The DNA here is from genome assembly GCA_032466535.1 of Forpus xanthops. Taxonomy (NCBI): domain Eukaryota; kingdom Metazoa; phylum Chordata; class Aves; order Psittaciformes; family Psittacidae; genus Forpus; species Forpus xanthops. Next base: position 27,307 of record JASSUY010025560.1, read on the forward strand.
CACACAATCTTACCAGTAATACCATTTTTCACTTCTAACCAGGTCAAGATCTGCAGAATGTCAGTATGCATTCTACAAGATGTACAAAATTCAAATACAAATTCATGGAAAAGGAGCAAAATACTGTCTTGGCCAACAACAAATTCAGTCACTAACTCCCTCCACTAGAAAGCTGCCTTCTACCTTGAGCGGGCATTGTATTATTTTATATAGTACTTCAGAAGCCAGTCAGAAGCAGTAAATACTTTCTCAATACAAAAACACCAGCTCTCCAGCCATTACGTAAGCTTCATTTTAATTTTAAATCTTCTAAGGCGATGAAGAGAAATTAAATTCTATGTACCAGTAATACTATGCATGCTTACATATATTTATTCCTTAACTGCTTTCCAAGAAAGAGAAGGAAAGTTACCACATGCTTAACAGTACTCCCTCAAGTCAAGAAGCATCTGTAAAAGTCTGTTCTCCCCCATATATATATATAGACTTCAATTAAGCACATCTTTTTGGTATACTGACCCTTGCTGGAACTGCAGATGTAAACTCTGTAGATATTTTTAAGGCATCTTGCAATGTTCCTAGTAAGACTAACTTGAAATCAGTATCAGAAACTAGGCAATGCAGAACAAGGTGGGAATTAATAATCGTATTAATAATCAAGATGGAAAGTTCACTGAGCAAAGGCCCAAGTTGTTTGTGGAACACAAAGTTCCACTTTGACTGTCTACCTCACAGTGGGACAGAAAACATCTTTATGACAAAGCAGATGAAGCTGGTACAGACCAGCTTATATTTACAGTTAACTGCATTCAAATGTGAAACAACAGATTCAGTGTAAGTTTATAAAAGAACAAAATATTACCTCTGCATTGCAGGAAAGTGTCAAAACAAGCTAGTGTAGGACATCACTTTTGAGAGTAACTACACAAGCCTCCATTTCTCAACTAGCTCTCAGAACAACAGAACTTGAAACACCACATTTTTTCACTTTCCTGGTTATTCTGATAGTGGTTAGTTTGATAGTGAGGTGCAAGTAATTTCTATCTGCAAATTATCTTTTCATTCATATTAGAATAACCAAATGAGACTTCCACACCAGCAATTTACCCTTCTTCGGGCCTGTCTTTAAACACACTTTTTCTGCAGTTTCCAGAGTGCTTTCTCCAAGAAGAAAAGGAAACTTAGAGGTGAATACATGAAGTTGTTGTATCTCAAATCCTTATTTCAACTTGTTGCTTCCTTCCATTTAATTGGGTTTGTCAGTATATGAAAAACACTGACACCCTCAACCTAAGATACACTTAAGTGTCATGATAATTGAAACAAATGTTTATAGGTCATTTATGAAAAGGCATAAGGAACTGATCCAACATGTAAGCCACCAAATTCAGTGAGAACGAAATAAAAAGATAATTGTAAACTGACACAAGACCCAACCTGAAAATTTCATACTAAAGGATAATCAATCTCTGACAGGTGGGGAAGTTTTATGGTGCATACAAGAGATTTTTAGAGGCCATGTGCTAAAGGGAACAAGCCTTGCTGTTTTATTAGTACAACTTTCAGTGTGATATTCCAAATTCCAGTGTAGTTAGATTTCCCTGTCCTATAAAGAACTGAAAATTCTTTTTAGGAGGCAAGAGAAGAAAAGTGGATGAAGCACAGAAGAAAGGAACTGTCACATTCTTTCTTTTGCACCAATATGTATTTTAAATCTTGCTTCCAACCTACTAAAGAACGAAGTTATCAAAAAATACTTGACAGTTCGGAACACAGAGTCATAGAACAGTTAGGGCTGGAAAGGACCTTAAAATCATCCAGTTCCAACCACCTTGCCATGGACAGGGACACTTCCCACTAAACCATGCCACGCAAGGCTCTGTCCAAGCTGGCCTTGAACAGCTGCAATTTCTAGCTTGTTTTTAGCATCCTAAGGTTCCTAAGAGGCAGAATGTGAAAGCCTCTTCTTTGACAAAGAGCAATATAAAACTACTGACTTTATTTTTCTCTACCTAAACATAAGCCTAGAGTCCCCTGCTTTTGAAAATTAAATTGAAAAGCCAGTTCTGACAAAAGTCTACGCCTCATGAAAGGCTACAGAAGTGCAATAAAACTACAATAAAAAGTCTGCAACATGACCCAAGCCACTCAAAAAAAACATTGCCAACATACACTGTTACACACAAATCAAAGATCTGACGAATACTTAAGCAACTTCACAAGACAGGCAGCAAATGGAATGTTTGAACAGACAGAACAGTCTTGCTGTCTGTATATTGCACTTCCACTAGTGATCCAATAACCTGGATTTGTTGAGACAAACCAGTTTTGGCAATTTATCATGCTTTCACAAATAGGTATTCAAGCTACACAAGCAATGCATTCCCAGCAATAAGCAGTTTAAAGTGTCCCTTGAAAGCATTAGTCTTGTGTTACACCACTGCAAAAACAACTGGTTTGTTGTACAGATGTGACAAGTCCTGGAACCTTCTGAGCAGGAGAAGAAGCAGCAACATGAAGTAGTAGATGAAGAAGCAACATGAGGGCAAGACTGCAACTGTCTCTCAAGTCCCCATCTAATACAGCGGAGGACAAAGCTAACACTGCCACCCTTGAATCTGAATGCCTGCCTTTCTCACTTATTCATCTGTTCTGCTGAGACACTATTTTTTGTTCAGGTGAATTGCTTTCTGTTAATAAGCTCCCTTGAACCTGGTTACTAATGTGTCACATTAGCAATAGCGGTGGCCAGAAGAAAGTCAACTGGAGAGGGGCCACCACAGATTTATCTGCCTTGTCACAGAGCCACAGACACATTAGTCAGTAAAGAAAATAAAGACACCAGGTGCTATCAAACCTGGAGATATGTTAATATTTAGTTCCTGAAATATAATATTAAAGTGTTATACTGCTGGGTCAGAAATTATGCCACTGCATAGCTTTGTACATTATTTTATATATGAAATATATACTATCTATATTTTAAATATACCATATGTATATTTTAAACATTAAATGCACTGCTCTTCACAGTAGTAAACAGAAATAGTACAGCTATGTTCTTTATTTTACTACTTTCAGAACTGCACTGAGAGTGGGTAGCTGGAGTGCTACCACACAGGGAAACTGCAGTTCTCTTTTGTCAACAATTTTCTCCCTTGACTCAGTGAATTAATGCAATGTGAAGTATTTTAAGAAAAAACAAAAAAGTTAAAGCTTATAAAATATTTGTCTATTATACCAATGCCGACTGTAAGAAGCGCTGAAGACAGCCCAAGCACAAGCAGAGAAAAAGAACAAACACATGTACTGAATGCTTTAACTCAATTTTCCTGTCAGGAAATCAAATCTTTAAAGCAATGGAATAAGATGTGAAACTATCCAAACAAAGTTATTTTGGTGACATGTTTTTAAGCATAGCCTATGAAAATGAAGAATTTATTGGAAGGAAAGAAAAAAAAAAAATGCAAACTGAACAGGATGTTTAATATTGGCAAAATATTTGCTCCACATTAACAGAAGCTCCAGAAATATTAAAGTGTATTTTACAAAGAGCAGATCTCCTAACAGAATATGGTCACAGTGCACAATCCCAGATAGCACACACACACTACAAACCACAGCCCCTACCTGTATCGAAGGAAGCTTTACAAGAGCACACAGAATCATAGAATAGTTAAGTGTCAGAAAGGACCTTAAGATCATCTAGTTCCAACCACCCTGCCAGGGCAGGGACACCTCCCACTAAACCATGCCACCCAAGGCTATGTCCAACCTGGTCTTGAACACTGCCAGCAATGGAGCATTCACAACTTCCCAGGGCAACACATTCCAATGCCTCACCACCCACACAGTAAAGAATTTCTTCCTCAGGTCCAATCTAAACTTCCCCTATTTAAGTTTGAACCCGTTACCCCTTGTCCTCTCACTACAGTCCCTCATGAAGAGTCTCTCCCCAGCATCCCTATAGG
>JASSUY010025565.1:0-17067 GCA_032466535.1 Forpus xanthops
CCCCCCGCCCCGTTCCCCTCCCGGTGGGGAGCAGGCCCCGCGGGGGGGGGCACGGCCGCGCTGCCCCCGCTCAGCTCCGCGCTGTTCGCGGTGGTTTTCTGCCGTTCCTTATCGGGCCCCGTCCGGCTCCGCACCCACCCCGGCGCTGAGGGGGGGCTGAAGGCCGCGCGGTTCGCAGCGATAATCCCCCCCCCCGTGGCTGCGGCCCTGGGAGATGGAGACCGGGCCCTGGGGGGGCTCTGCGGGGTGAAACCTCCCTCGGAGCTGCGCAGTGGTCCCGAGTGGCGGAAGGGGGTTGAGGGGAGGCATCACCCGCCCGCAGGCGGGAGGAGGCCGCGCCGGGGCTGTGACAGTTCCCGGTCCCCTGGCTCTTGAGCTGGAGGTGACAGGTTGGGAATCAGGATCGTGCTTAAGGTATCCGCAGCTCTTGTGCTGAGCCCCTGCTGCAGAGCTGGAGGTTCCTGCTGGCTTCCCCCGGAGGGCTGCAGCTTGTGAGGAGCCTGATGGGTGAAGATGTCGTTGTTCATTGCAGGGGGTAGGACTGGATGAGCATTGAAGGGCCCTTCCAGCCCAAAGCATTCTGTGGGGTCGGTGTCAGGAGGCAAAGGCACAGGCTGGTGGTGTGGAAGCAGCGTTAGGCTGCTTGCAGCTTGGGGAAGGGGCTTGTTTGAGTAGTGCAGGGAAAACCCTTGGACCTGAACATGGAACGGGACTCCTGGGACTTCCTCTTTACCGATACTTCTAAATCCCAGCGTTCCCATGCTGAAAGCAGCAGCTCCTGATGTGCACCCGCAGCCTCAGCTCCTGCAGCACCTTTTACGTGCGGGGTAACAACAGTTTCAGCTCAAGGACTCTTGGGAAGAGTTTGCTGCTGGTCTGAGCTCAGGATTAGCCTGTGCCCTGTGCTGCTATCGAAACCATAACTCATGTATAAGTGCTTTATAGGCACGGGCAGAGGAGGTCTCTGCCTGGAAGAATTTACAACCTAATGAGGACTGGAGTTGTGTGCAGCGGAGCTAAAAGGTCATCCCATTGATTTATAAAGATCCCTTTTCCTTTCTTTTTCTTGAGGAAATGTGTTATTTCGGATTGTTTCTGCTAGGCCTGGTTGGAAGTGGCAGCGTGTGGCCCTTTCTGGAGGCTGGTTGGGGTGAGCTGGGCTGGTTTAGTTCTGGTGAGTTGCTGCAGATGGTGTGTTTAAACAGCTTTAAAAGCAAAAAGGGGGGAGACAGAGAAACTGAGCAGTTTATTAGAGAGGAGCCGTTCGTGTTTAATATTCATCCTGGCCCCTGTTTAGGCTTGTTCTGGTGAAAGAGGGAGTGAAGAGGCGCAACCAAAACACTGGGGAGATGGTGGGATTTTTCCACCCAGCCTTAATTGCGTTCGTAACTTGGGGAGGGTTTTGCAAGGCATGAGCTCTTCATAAACTCCGTGGCGAAGGAAAAGAGTTCTTCACTTTCTGCTGACCTGCAACTCTTGTTAAGGCTTTGGTTTGTCGCTCGCTTTATTGTTTGCTCATCTACGCACCTTGTGTTGTGGCAGCGGGTTTGATGTGTGGCCTTCGCGAGGTGAGAGGTGGAATTCCTTTGGTGAAGGCAATGGCTTTGCTTTTGTGTTTTGGGACTTTGAAAGAAGAATTGAAAGTTAAAGCTGTTTTCCCAACGTGAGAACCTGGATGTCGGAAATCAGGGAAGACATGTGTGCTGATCCCAAGGCTCTGTGATGGTTTGTGTGTGCTGCCTGTCCTACTCCAGACATTGTTTGGCGCCTCAGTGCTTGGGTTTAACTCTTCAGGAATCGGATCCTCAACCTAAAAAGTCAAACCAAAAACTTGGGGCTGGGAAATGTCTGCACTGGAGATGGAGCCTGAACTCTTGAGAACTTGGTTTGATCTTGATTAAAACTGACACTTGAGGGATTTTTCCCAGTCTTGGGATGCTGCGTTTGTGGAAAGAGAGAACTTCTGTGGCAAACAATTAGAATTCTACTTGTTATCTTGTATAGTCAGAGCAATAAATTGTTGCTCTTAACTATGCTCTCAATCAGCCTTAACCTCAAATTTGAAGAGTCTGGTTTCAGTCTGTAATTAAAAGCCTTTTGATGGGGAAAAACTCAGGGAAAGGAGGAAAGGCAGGCGGGCTCTGGGATGAAGGGAAGCGTTTGTACGCAGTCCCATGACCCTTTGATCCAGACTTGTGTGTGGCTGTGCTCAGTGCTGCCTCCCGGTCTGCATGAGCCGGTTCCCCATCTGTCTGTCCCAATACCTGTGCCTGGAGCATCCCGCCGGTCCCAGCGGAGCTCTGGCAGGATGTCAGAGCGGGAGTAAAGGAGGTCAGATGAGCATCCTCTGCGAGTATCCAGGGACAATTGTTTCTCGCCCAGCTCCGTGGCCGGATCATCTTCCCTCCGTGCATAGTTTCAGTTTCCCTGCCTCCCCGGTGTCACTGCTGGCTCCTGTAGCAGAGCCTGGACACGGCGGAACCAAAGTGGGTTCGTGCCTCAGATGGTGGTGGGGCTCCTTCCTCCTGACACCCCAATTGCCTGAGGCCCTTGTAAATGTCCTGTGAGCATGTGGGCAGCAGCCCTGGGCTGCAGGTGGAGGGACGCTCCCAAGAACAGTGTCTCCTCTGAATGTGATAAGGTGTGAGAAACTGGAAACGGGTGCGGGCTGCCCCGTGGCTGCAGGTGGGAGCCAAGGCCACGAGGGTGAGATGAGCCACAGATCCCATGGCAAGCGCCGGCTCTCTGCCGCCGCTGCTTCCCGACCCCTTCAAACACACATGCAGGAGGAGTGTCAGGAGCGTGAGCTCCCTGGAGACAGCCTTTGCTGCCTCAAATCCTTTCCATCAGCTCTTCGGAGCCGCGTCCTCTCCCGGGGTGCAGAAGCACACGGCGCTGGCATTTGTGGGTGGTTTCTTTGCACCTTCCGGACCATTTTCCACCCCCTTCCCACCCCTGCAGCTCTGTAATGCCCATCTGAAGTGCGCTGCTGCCCCGCTTAGCATCAGAGCAGAGGATGCTCCGAGCATCCCAGTGCTGCATTTTAACTCCTTGTTGCCTTGTTGTTGAACTCCAGTTGTGCACTGTTTCCTTCCTGTTTCGTGCCCCTCCTTAATTCCCACCAACAAACTGGAAACCAGTAAGTAGATATTTCTTCTTCTTTCCTGTTTGCTTGACTGCCTGCCCAGTGCAGAGCTGGGCAAGCATGGAGAGTAGGCTTGTAGCTACAGGTTGCTGCTCTCTAGTTACCCGGAGGCTCTTGCCCCAACAGGCAGAGTACACGCGGTACCGGTTCAGCGTTCCCTCCCTTCATCCCGGTTGTGTGCTGAGGAGGGAAGGAAAAGAGCTCTGTGGCAGGACAGCGTTGGTGGGGATGAAGCGTGTGGCATGTTTGCTGTTGAGATTCCCTTTTGCACGTCATGTGGAGCTGAGAATGGCAAGACGAGCTGTCTGTTTGTTCACAAACTAGGAATTACCTAAGGGACTGCCCTGCCCGGTGCGCTCTGCTTCGTCAGGAAACTCCAGTCTTGGTCTTCATTTATTTGTCCTTTTTTTTCTCGCTCTTCCTGGTGTAGAAAAGGGCTTTTGGAGGTACCATTTGAGGCAGTTGGGTCGATGCGTGACCTCCAAAGCTGAGGGCAGGGGGAGCCAGGCAGGAAGCATCAGGGCTGTCAGAAGGGGAGGGTGACGTGGAGGCTGCAAAGGGGAACCTGTGACATGGCTGCGGAGTGAGAGGGATGTGTGGGTTTGGGGCTCAGCTGGGGTGGAAAGCAGAGCGTGCAGGGAAGGGGTGGGTGCTGGGGCTGATGGAATGGGGTATTTGGGATCTGAGCGGTTCTTATGGCTCTCTGCTTAGGAGTGGGAGAGAAGCTGTAACATGGGAGGGGATCGTGGGGTGAAGGGGCAGTTACTGTCGGCCTTCGTCAGGGAAAGGGCTGATGGTGACTTGGAAGGATTTTGGCTGGTGTGGTGAGCGCAGGATTTGGCCTCTGGCTGTGCCTGGCCTCAGAGGGTGTATAATACCTGCAGAAGCTCTTGTTTTCATCCGGCCTTGGTGGCTGCCATGTGCCAGTGGCCCCACAGCCCTCGTGCTTTGCTGAGCAGTGGGTGAATGCTGGTGGCAGCTTTGCTTCTTCAGGACAAAGGGGCCAAATTCTGCCTTTCTGAAACACTGGCAGCATATTCCTGCATGGGTCTTGGGGCCTTCAGAGTTATGGGGCTTTTGAGTTGGAAAAGAAACCTTCCCTTTCTGTATGCACTGCGCTCATAGGCAAGAACCACACACGGTTGCCTATCTTGTGTTCTCTTTGTCCCTCTGCACATAACTTTGGGGCCTTCCTGCGGTATTCAGCAGAACCCGGTGCTGAATAGCAAAGGGCTTGGTGCTGTGCAGGGTCTCCTGAAGCCCCCGCTGTGGTTTTGCAGGGAGCTGCTCTGTTGCTCTATGTGGGAGAAAGCCCATCGGAGGGCTGCGGCACGAGGCGTGTGGGTGCGCTTGGGCTTGGCTCTTGAAGAGTTTGTTCCAGCAGCAAAACAAGCAGCTTCCATTAACACAGGGGTGGCCTTTCCGGCACGTAAACCAGGCCTGGATGGCCTCAGCAGGCTGAGGGCTGCAGTGGCTCAGCTGAGGAGAGGAGCAATTGGAGTGAAGGCAACTGAGAGCCCTTCTGAGTGAAGGTGGGTTTGGGCAGGGGCTGAGGGTCACTGGGTGGCTCTTGGCCTTCCCAGTGGATGGTGGCTTGTTTCTTCTTGGCATGGAGACATTCCTGTTCCCTGGTGGCTGTTGGTGACAGTCACAGCACACAGACCTCACTTGATTAACCTGGGACCATCCTGTAGGCAGATCGATGGTGCTGGGGATGCTTCTAGCACGAAGGTAAACCCCTGCACCTACAGAAGTTCAAGGGAGGCACACGGGGTCCTTGGTCTGTGACTGCACAGGTTCGAACCAGAGCACATTCCTGCTGGATTAACTACGGTCTGTGATGACAAAGGAGAAAATTGGCACGGAGGTCTGGGTGGAGAAACCAGTTCAAGCTCACCTTGCAACATCACCGAGGTCTCAGGACGTCCTGGTGGCTGCTGTCAGTGGTGAAAAGTGGGTGGCTTTGGGGGTGGCAGCTGGGGGAGGCTCTGGCTGTGCTGGGACAGCTCTGGTGCAGGCAGGGTGACGTGGCAGCAGGGGCAGACCCCTGCTCTGTTGGGGTCTAAGGCTGCTTCTGGGGTTTGCCAGGACTTGGTACTGCAGCGGAAACCCAACTTCCCCATGCGCTGTGCGAGGCTGTGCGGTGCCTTGGAAGGAAATCCCTTCCCAGCAGCGTTGCAGAGTGTGGTGGTTGGTCATCCCTCATCTGGTTTCTTCTTGGTGGAAGTGAGCTACCAGCATCTTCGGAGATGGAGCCACGCTGTGACGCATCTCTGCGTGGTGAATGCCAGTAGGTCTAGGTGAGAGCCATAGCCATTAGATTCTTCCTTCATAGAGAGACGTTGAGGCTGGATGTGAGGAAAGAAATCTTTACAGAGGGTGGTAAAACACTGGCACAGGTTACCCGGAGAGGTGGTGGAGACATTCCAGGGCAGGCTGGATGCGGTTCTGGGCAACCTGGTCTAGTTGAAGATGCCCCTGCTCATTGCAGGGTTTTGGACTGGATGAGCTTTGCAGGTCTCTTCCATAGCCCTCATCCTGAGAGTTGCCTCTCTCCAGGTATTCAGGGAGCCCTGTGCACTTTGAAGGTGACTCTCCCTTTGCTGACTCTGGTTTAACTCTCTTAGTTAGCAGTAGTAATGCTCTCAGCGTTGTGGTTGGGCTTAGAGGTTGGAGCCTGCATCGGCTTAATGGGGATGCAGGGAGAGAAACAGGGATGGGATTGCTGAAGGGGTTTGGTGGGTTTGGTGTTGAAGGCGATAGTCGTGAGCGTTTCCCTCAGCAGCACTTGTCCTTTCATTGTCCATGCTGCTAGAAAATAGCCACATCTGGCATTGTCCTCTCTCTTCTGGGCCATCATGTGAGAAGCACTTGCACTCAAGCAGCTTGAGAACATGAAGAGCAAATAAACCCTTTCTTCCTGGTGCGTTCTGTAGCTGTGTCCCTCATGATCTCCTCTGGTGTGCTGAGGAGTCCCAGGCCCGCAGCATCTCCTTAAACAGCTCCACCTTGGCAGTGGTTATCTCCCTGCTCTGGTGTGGTAGCACCATCTCTTCTGCTTGCTTTGCAGCCTGCCTCAGTGGCAGATTTGGGAGTCCCAGTTCCAGTCCAGGTCCAGGTTGTGGCTTGGCACAACTGGTCACTGTTCCACCACTGAGGTGCCTTGGTGAAGTTCTCTGCTTCTTGCCACTGCTGACACAGGTGAGGGCCTGGAGAGGGGCCCATTTCAATGCTGGAAAGATTATAAATGGGTTGAGGTGTAACATGTAAATTGGTCTCTTAGGGATACCATGGTTCGCTTGAGGGAGCAGGGAGATTGCTGAATTACGCCAGAACCTGTCTGTCCAGGAGATGTGTCACCTTGCTGAGAGCCTTGGTGGTTGTCCCTTGGTAGCCCGGTTCGGTGCCCAAGCTCAAACACTGGTGTAACGTGGGCTTGGGACTTCTTCATCTGAGTTCTTCAGTGCAGCTCTTCCAGCCCAATTTAGATTCCCTGCCAAATATATCAGACCTACGCAGGCTGCTGTGAATGAGCACAGGATGCAGCCCTTCCCGAGCGAGGAAATGGCTGGCTGGTGGCTGGGGAAGGGCTGTCCTTGCTCCACCGGCTCTGCAGATCTGCCCCTCTTGGCCAGCCCGAGGAGAGGAGAGCACCACGGCAAAGGCAGCTCTTGGCACCGCTCCTGCCTCTGAGGTGCTCTGCTGTGGGAGGGGATTAGGGTTAATACCGTGCTTTAAATATGAAGGAAAAGCAAGGTGCTTTATTACTTGTGGTCATCAAAGTTCCCAGGATGCTCATTGAGGGTCTGAGGGGCGTTCAATTCCAGCGCTCCATCCAGACTTCAATGGGAGCAATTACCAGATAGTCTTCCTACCAGAGTTCCCTTGGCAGCAGTTGCAGGATGTGGGATTCTCCTTTCCTGCCTGAACTTCTGTGCTGTTGAATCCTTGTGCGTCCTGCCCTGGAGATTGTTGGTTCTCTCGTGTATTCGGTGTTTCTCCTCGGTCGATCTATGGCTCGTAAAGTGCTTTGGCTCCTCTGAGATGAAGGATGTAGTGGTTGAAGGAAGGACGATTGATGTAAGTGCAGGGTTTTGGGGTAAATTTGCTTTTACCTTGGGCGGCCGCTTGGGATGAAGCAGTCCTAGAACGCGGGTTCACTGTGCTGGAGCTTCCTACGCTGCCCAGGCATTCATTTCTAGACAGTAGGGAGAGGCAAACCTCCCTGGCAGGTCTGACCTGGCAGTGGCAAGGGAAGCCCCAGCTGGTTTGCTTACCTGATAGTGGTGCGAGTTCATCAGGTTGGACTGAAACGAGGGTGGTTGCTGGGGCTGAGGAGCCTGGGCTGCCTTCACACTGCCCCAGCATCCCGGTTGCTTTTCCACTGCATGTTCAATTTGAGACGTTGGAAAATGGGATGCTCGGAGAGCTCTGGACTTTGGAAGCATCAGAAGTAAATGCTTTGAGGAGCCAGTGGAGTGGTAGCTTGGGCAGGTTGTGTGCTCAGGCTGAATCCTCATGATGTGGCTAGTCTTGTTCCTTAGATGAGCCTTCCCATCGTGAATCCAGTGGTTATAGAGCTGTGGTAACAGAAGACCCTGCGCTGAATAAAGGGAACATGATGCTTCCTGGAGTCAGGGCCTTCAGACAAGGAGCTATGGGAGCTGGAGGGGTTGGAAAACAGAGTCATATTGTCCACCAGGAGCCACAGATATTTACAGGACGCTTGTTCTGCTCTGATCTCTTCACTTCAATAGCTGCATGATCTTGGTCATGCCATGCGTGTCCTCTGCTGTTTTACCCCACGTGCCATGTCCAGTGAAGACATAAGGAAGCTGCAGTTCCCTCTTAGCTGTTGATGACTCAATTAGCTGCCAAACACAAAGGAGCTCTTCCCATTGCATTGTCAACATTTCAGATTTCATTAAAAGACCAAACCAAATCACTTATTTGATCTTTGCCACCCAATGCAATTGGCTTCTGTTGGCGCGCGGGGTCTTCCTCTGAGGAGCGTGCCTCTTTTGCAGGTCCACATAACTCAGCTGTTTTAGCACTAAGCTGCCAACAGCACATTCCTGTAGAGAGCGGTTGAATTTTAATAGCACCATGGAGTGGTTGAAGCAGTGACTTCTCCCATGCAGGCAAAACGCCCTCCTTGGTTTCCTCCTGCCCACCACCTTCCCACCTTGTTGGCTTTGTGCTGCTGCGTGCTAGGTGTGTTTCCCCAGGCCTCTGCATAGTTTAGGGTGGATCCTGGGCAGAGGGAGACCTGCTCGGGCTTGCCCTTGAGCTGTTGCAGAGCTTGGTGTCAGCAGAGACGATGGCTCACGCTCCAAATGGCCCAAGAGCTGCCTTTTATCTCGAGGGGTCCAGGCTTGCCCATGCGGCCGTGCAGCTGGAAGAAGGAAGGAGAGGAACTGCGATGATCGCTCCCTAAATATAAAGTGAAGAGGCACAAGGGCTTGCGTTGTGTGACCTATAATTGGGGTGAGCTATTCATAGGGAAAAAATGCCCATTTCTCTGGTCAGTGGTGAGGGCTGGGATAATGTTTGGGCCTTGGGCGGCAAACCACTGCCTTTTTTCATACATATATATAGCAATGTGGTTTTAATAATTCTGTCCCAGCACATAGAAGGGTTTCTACAGTCTGCCCTCGCTGGCATGTGCACATTGCCTCCAAGAAAGTGGGCACAACAGCTTGTGATCCCCATTCCTTGGGTCCCTTTGAGCTGCAAGAGGCCAAATAACCACTGTGCTGTCCTGTATACTGTCCAGGTAACCACGTGCTGTAGCCCAAAAGGCAGTTACTCCCAGGCAGCCTCGTGCTGGGGATTGTAGAGGTGCCCTGGAGCCATTTTGCCTCATGCTCCATGGAAAAGGCGAGGATGATTTTCCCTTCTGCCCCAAGCGGGTGCGTATTATTGCTGCAGCTTCTCTGTGCTGCTGGAACGGGTGGCACCTGCGAGGAGAGGAGCGCTCTGCCCTTTGTAAGTGCTTCAGGATCTCTTCCAGATGAAGAGCACATTGAAAACATTCCCTGTTCCCGGCTCAGCAGATGTGACTCAGCTCCTTCACCTGATACCGGTGCGTTTCCGAGCTGCTCAGGTTCCCTGCTTTGCCCAATGCAAAGGGAGAAAGAAAAACCCCAACCAAACCACTAAGGTTACATGGAAAACTAGTAATTAAGCAGCGTTTTGTCAGCGCTTTTGGTTGTGATCCCATCTTCATGTGGTCGTCTCATTTGAATGTAAATGTCAGATTCCACAGCTCCTGGAGGAAGGCGATGGGGTGACACGGTGCTGGCTGCAGTGCGAGCTCAGGGGGTTCGGTTAACTCTGTTCTGCTCTCCTGCATTCCCTCTGGGAGGTTTGGAAGGGGCAAGTGGATAACTTGAGCTTAAGGAAGGAGCCTTTCGGTGTCAAGGAGCAGCATCCAACAGGAGTCGGCCTCAGTGCTGAACGGGTCGGATGTGGGACAGCCGAGGTTGCTTTGAGCAGCATCGTGGGGCTCTGCACCATTGCTTTCACAACAGAATGAAAGCTTTTCCTGCCTGGAATCAGGCTGGGCTTTGGAGCCAGGAATAGCCAAAGCTCGCTTGAGTTGGTGTCTTGGAAAGGCAGAGCGGGCGCAGCACTGCTGAAAGCTGAATTAGCTGAGCAGTTAGGCCAGGCTTGTAAATCAGGTTTATAAATACATTTGAGGGCTCTGGGATTGCTGTAAACCCTCTCTTTCAACTGGGCTGTATTTCAAGTCGATGGTGGTATGTGCAGGCGAGCTCCAGATGTCTCAGACACAGGCGCTTTGGGGTGAAATGTGGCACCTTTGTGGCCCTGCAGAGACACTCAGTCTGGGACAGCAAGTGTGTGATGTAGCTGGGTGATCGGAGGGTGTTCAGAGAGAAAAGAGCTGCCTGGGAAATACAGGTCAGTAATGGAAGCTCCCCCTTGGTGGCCCATTCAGGGCTTCCCCTTGCCCGAGGTAAGGAGCTCGCTGGCTGTTGTGCCAGTGGCTTTTCTCACTGCCGTCAGGACCTTTCCCAAAGGATTTTGCCCATTGCCCGGCTGTACCCTGTGCCTGCTCCGTGAACCTGTGAAGGTGGAAGGCTCTGTCCCTTGTTAACCCCCAGCCTTTAACGCTCCATCCATTCAGCCCCTTGCCGAGGCCGTGATTTGAAGGGCCCAGGCTCTGTGGTTCAAGCATCCCCTGTGCTGAACCCATTCCTGGGGGGCTCAGGGCAGTCCGTCCGCCCCTCGCCGTCCTGAGGGACACAAAGGACGTGTTGTCTGAGGAGAATGAGCTGCAGACTTGTACAACTTCCCATGCCAGCCCCCGGCAGTCCCATGACCCCGCCGCCGTTCCCACACCGTCGGGTGATGCTGCCAGCCCCTTGGCTTGGGGGGGGCCTTGCTGCACGGCCTCGCTTGCTCCCCCAGGTCCCATCAGTCCCGGCCGGGTGGGTGATGGAGCTTGGCTGCCCACAGGGCTGTTGCCCAGAGCTTCAGAATGCTTTGTAAATCATCTGGATCCAGAGGGGGGAGGCAGGGGGAGGGAGGCTCTGGTGTCATTTCCAGGGCCAGGAAGCGTTTTGGGGGTGGGCAGCGGTGTCAGACCCATTGTTTAGGGGAGCCATGAGCTGGGGTGGCTCAGACTGGGGGGGTTCAGGGAGCCCTGGTGGGAAGGAGGCCCTGGAGGCTTCCCCCATGGTGTCCCAGGCACTTGAGCAGCCAGGAGGGGTCCCTTGGACCCCCGTGGATGCAGAGATGCGGTGACCTTGCCCAAGGTCACCTCCGAGGTGGTCCCCAGGCTGTGCTCAGCCCTCCTCCCTAGTGAGGGCTCCTTATGTTAAACACTATGAGCTTACAGCTCCAGATCCGATCCCTGCAGGAGCCTGGGAACCAGCTCTGGAGCCGGTGTCTGTGCTGTAGGCATCCCCGGAAGCTGCTTTGCTTCCATGCTTGGGCTTCATGGCCGGACTTGTGCATCCAGCCTGGCTCCTCGGGCAATTCCCACCCTGAGCCCCTGGTATGTTTGCTGGTTTATACATCACTGGTGTTTAATATGAAGGGCTTTCCCCCAGAGCGGTGTCACGGGCTCAGAGCCGCCCTCTCCCATGTGGTCTATGGGTAAAACAAGGTGCAGAAATCCCTTCTGTTTGGTTCTTTTTTCCCTCTTGGAGTATCAAAGCCTTTAAACAATGAAGAAAGAACTCCTGGGAGATGTGCTTGGGATGGGGGTGGCTGCGTCTGTTGGAAGCCACTGTGTTGCAACCTGGTTGCCAGCTCCGTAACGCGGCGCTGGGAGTCGCTTCCTGTGTAATTACTTGGGTTCTGGATGTGCTCCTGACTCATCTGTCCCCCCATCGCATGGGGCTGCTGCTTCCCTCTGTGCCTCAGTTTCCCCATCTGTAAGCCCAGGGACATTGATGCTCACACTGGTGCCAAGGTGCTTTGTGAACGAGGTGACTTGTGCTTGGGGTGGTGGTGGTAAATGCATTGATGGAAAGGCAGAGAGCATCTCTGCTGCAAGGAGCGTGGGGGTTGGCTGAGATGGAGAGGAGGAGAACATCATTCCCGAGTTTAGGAAGCAGCAGACTGGGCCTGGGCAAAGTTGGGGGCATTGTTGTGGGCAGCAGAGTGCAGAGAGCCGGGCAGGTCTTGCTCTTGCCTGTGTTTGCCCCAGTGCCCTTCTCCCTGCAAAGTGGGATCCCTTTGGAATGGAGCTGCTCAATTTGCTCTGGCTTCTTCAGCCTTTGAAGAGAGGATGTGTTTACAGCCAAGGGGATCCGTTTCGGTTGTGCTAGCAGGTCAGGAGTGGCTTAGTTATCCTTTCCCAAGCAAAACCTTGGCACTGGAAAGAGCTGTGCCTTCTGCTGGAGCCTTTCTGAGATGGGGCCGGTTCTGGTCCTTGGTGAGACGGATCCCCTGCTCCTGGGGAAGGTGCAGTGGGTGCTGAGGGTTTGGGTGGCTGAGCTGGTCTCTGCAGAGCTCAGGCTGGGGCGGTTGGTGCTCCCCTGTGCCTGCACACCGGTGCCCTCAAGCACGGTGCTTGCTGCTGGGCCCTTCCCAAAGGATGCTCATCACCAGCACCCTGCCTGCAGGCCTGGGGACCCCAGGAACAAGGGATGGGAATGGCTTTTCTGGTGATGCCCCATCCCTGGCAGTGTTCAAGGC
This sequence comes from Forpus xanthops, assembly GCA_032466535.1. Classification (NCBI taxonomy): domain Eukaryota; kingdom Metazoa; phylum Chordata; class Aves; order Psittaciformes; family Psittacidae; genus Forpus; species Forpus xanthops. The sequence continues at coordinate 12,317 of JASSUY010025565.1, forward strand.
CAGGTTGGACGGGGCTTGGAGTGAGCTGCTCTGGTGGAAGGTGTCCTCCCTGTGGCAGAGGGATGGAGCTGAATGAAATATAAGTTCCCTTCCAGCCCAAACCATTCTGTGATATGGTTCTGTGTCTCATGAGTTCGGCTGGGCAGAGCAGGGCAGAAAGAGCAGGGAACCTTCCCAGTGGAAGTGGTGGGATTGGGAAACACTCCTGGACTTGACTGGTGAGGCTCAAGCCACTGTAGCCCAAGGCCAGGCATGCCTGCCAGCTTGGTTCAGATGCAGCCTGGCTGTATTAACCCTGGTCCCTGCCAAGGCTTGCTTGCTCTGACCCAGATCCGCACTCATTCAGCTCCTCTCCAGTCTGTAGCTTGAGAGCATCTAGGCTGCATTTCTCCTCCTTCCCAGAGCGGAGGTGAGCGTGGATCCATCCTCACCTGCTGAGGGAGGCATGTCTTAGGTGATGATGTGGAGAGGAGCTGGTGGCTGGTGCTCGCTGCAGAGCAGGCTGGCACTGGCAGGCAGGTCCCTACTCTGCGGTGAGGAGCTTGCCTGCGTGATGGGATGCCTCCGAGCAGCCAAGGCCCCTGTGACTCACTGAGCTTCCTTCTTCTCTCATAGCCTTTTGCATCGAAGATGGCGGGTGGCGTGGACGGCCCCATAGGGATCCCGTTCCCTGATCACAGCAGCGACATCCTCAGCAGTCTGAATGAGCAGAGAAACAACGGGCTGTTGTGCGACGTGGTCATCTTGGTGGAAGGCCAGGAGTTCCCCACGCACCGCTCCGTCCTGGCGGCCTGCAGCCAGTACTTCAAGAAGCTCTTCACCTCAGGGTTAGTGGTGGACCAGCAAAACGTGTATGAGATAGACTTTGTGAGCGCAGATGCCTTGTCGGCTCTGCTGGAGTTCGCTTACACCGCGACCCTTACTGTCAGCACTTCAAATGTCAATGACATCCTCAACGCTGCCACACTGCTGGAGATCCCGGCGGTAAGGGATGTTTGCACGGATCTCCTGGACAGGAAGATTCTGGCCAAAAATGACCAGATGGATACAGTAGATCAAATTGATCAAAGGAACCATCTCAGAGCAAAAGAGTACCTGGAGTTCTTCCAGAGCAACCCCGTCAATGGCCATCAAGGCAGCTTTCCGTGGACCAACCCAGAGTTGAGAGACCTTCAGAGACTGAACTTCCGAGTCCAAGAGGAGGAGGAGGAGCCGGACTGCAATGGCATGGACTTGTACTCGCAAGCCCCCCTAAACGAAAGACCAAAGGCGAATGACTGTGATCCTGACAGCAACCCGGCCATGTGGCTGGACAGAGAGGAGGAGGAGGCAGCTCCTGGCTCCATGTTTTCCCCTTCTCAGAATGGACATTACAGCAGCCGTGGCCTGGCCACACCGGGAGAAGAGGAGGGCACCCCGGGGGGCCCTCTGGACCAGCAGGAAGCCGGTGACTCCCCCAGCTTCGTTCCTGCTGGAGCAGAGACGGAGGATGATGCGAGGGAGGTGGATGGGATGGCTGCGAGCGCCCTGCTGCAGCAGATGATGAATTCCGTGGGGAGGCAGCAGCTCGGGGAGGACGACCGAAAGGACGACGATGGGGTCATGGATTATTACTTGAAGTACTTCGGCAGTTCGAGCGAGGGCGATGTGTATCCATCATGGTCCCAGAAGGTGGAGAAGAAGATCAGGGCGAAAGCATTCCAAAAGTGCCCCATCTGTGAGAAGGTGATCCAGGGAGCGGGCAAACTGCCGCGCCACATCCGCACCCACACCGGCGAGAAGCCCTACGAGTGCAACATCTGCAAAGTCCGATTCACCAGGTAAGGAGCATGCGGCCGCGGGGGAGCTCTTGGCTTCCCCCAGGGGCTCTCACAGCGCTCATCTGGGGCAGTTGCGCTTTGCCTGCTCAGCTCATTCCCATCTCAAGTGGGATGCGAAGGCCGGAGTATTCCAAAGACATGAGCAGTTTGGATGCCTGACTCTTGAGGTATCTCAAGGGGCTTGTCTTGATGGCCAGAGCCACAGCATCTCGCTGTCTTGAATTGCAGAGCTCTGCTGGAAACCCGGCCAGCCCTGGGCTTCTGCAGAGGTTGAATAATGAGGTTGACGAAACAACTGCAGCCCTTGGTGTTTCCATCGTGGCTGAGGTGCCCATTGTTGAGGCAAGAGCTGGAGAGCTGTTTAGAAATGGCCCCATGGGGTGGCTGAAGCCCTCATGGCTGGCAGTTGGGTTGGGAAGAGGTTGGATCCCACACTGCTCATGTCTGATCTCAGCCAACCGTGATGTTCTGGGCGATGGTGGCCCCGAACAGCACACAACCCCCGGTGTTTCAGCTCCCTGGGGGTGTTCTCCTCAGCCCTGTTTCTAATCAGGGTTCCTCCGCTCCTCCCCTCCGCCACGGGAACGCTGAAGAAAGGGGATATTGTTTGAATCCCTGCGGTTCACTCGAGTCCACGCGTCGCAGCGCCGCCTCCTCGCTGCTCCCTGTGGCTGTGGTGGCTGAGCCGGGACGGGGGTCCCCCCCCAGCCCTGCTGAGGGGCTCTGTGGGCTGCCTGGCGCCGGAGCCGGGCTGCTTGTCCTTGGGGTATTGCTGCCCTTGAGTGCTGCCTGCTTCGCTGCCAGCACCAGCCCTTCCCCATCGCCTCGCTGGGGTCCATGGGGCAGCTCATGGACGAAGCGGGCGGCTCCAGCCTGAAGCCAATGGGGCTGAGCCATGGGCAGGAGGCCGTGTCCTGCCCCAGGGTGCTCCCGGGCCCCCTCCCCAGTGCACACCATGGCCATGGCCGCACCCAGCCCCACGCTGGAGAGCTGAGGAATGCAGATAATGGCAGGGGCAGGATGCCAGCACCCGGCCCTGCGCTGGGCCCTGCCACGCGGCACATCCCTGCCCGGTGCTGAGCCCTCTGCCACACCTGAGCGGGACAAGGTCCTGCTGTGCATGGAGGAGCTGAGCACATGGAAACACCGTGGGGACCCTGGAGGAGAGGGGAGAGACGAGAGGAGGCCTGGGGCTTGTGGGGAGGGGGCACTGGTGGGGCTGTGCTGCCCCCATGGCCAAGGGGATGTGGCTCTGGGCAGCCCCATCTCATTGAAGGTGTCCCCTCTCACTGCAGGGGCGTTGGAACTGGATGAGCTTTGAAAGCCTCTCCCAGCCCAAAGTGTTCTGTGATCACTGTTCCATCTCGCCCTCCTCCTGCGGGTGCGGGATGGGGATCTGCTCCCCTCGGCTTCCCTGTGAGGAGCAGGGTGAAGCGCTGGCTCCAAGGCCCTTCCATCCTATCGCAGGGCTGTGCCGTTTCCCAGCCAAAATTCCTCCCCCTGCTTCTCCCTGCGGTTGGCATTTGGGCACAGAGGAGCCTGGACGGGGACACGAGGACACGAGCTCTGCTCAGGCACCACACCACTTGTGGATCACCCTCCATGGGGCTGCAGCTCATTTCCTGCTCCCTCTGCCCTGTCCCCCCCGGGCAGCCTCGCCATGGGGCACAGCAGAGCGTGGCCAGCTCAGGCCACTGCTCCAGGGCTCTACCCAGCAGTGGTGTCCATGAGTTGCTTTTTGCTGCTTCTCCCCCCGCACTTGGGGCTTGAAGCCTGATCTCGGAGCCTCTGATGTCAAAATGGGTGCAAACCTGACCCAAGCCCTCCATTGGACTCATTACCCCTCTTTCACTGCGCTCTCCATCCTCATCCCATCGGGTTACAGTGCATTGCTTGAAAACAAATCTCTTCCCCGTGCCATTAAAAACGCTGCATATCATAGAATCAGGGAATGGTTTGGGGTGGAAGGGACCTTAATGCTCATCCACTTCCAACCACTGCCATGCACAGGGACACCTTCCACTGTCGCAGGGGGAAACTGCCGGGAGGAGTGCTCCCTGCTCCTGCAGGAGCCTTTGGGTAAAGGCTCTGAGGTTTGGGGTGCTCCCTGCCACCCCCTTGCTGGGTGAGGACCGGAGCCCCTTGGTTCACACTGCTTTGCTTCCTGGTTCCTCTGCTGGCAGGGGAAGGAGTGCCGATGGCGCTCTGATAATGTGCTGGTTTATAACAACGATAACGAGTTATATGGTTCTATAAAGAATTAAAAGCCGTTTTGGTGCCCAGCACATTGCTTGAAGCCAGGTCCCCATCCCCGGCCCCTTTGGGAGCGGTGTTCCCAGCAGAGCTGCACGCGTCCTTAGCAGTGGTTCTGCTCTGGAAGTTTGGGACATCCTGGGGGCCTCATGCTGCTGAAGGCTCTGCCGCACCGGGGTCTGTTCCATAGCAGAGCGCTGGGGCCATGTGCTTGGATGGGGTTTTCCTCCAGGAAGCAGCGGGTCCCCAGGGCTCACGTGGCTCCCTTGGCCTCCAGCCCCACTGCTGCAAGTGCCCTCCCCTGGCTCGGGTGCGCTGCGGCAGTGCTGCCTGGAGACAGACACACTGCACCGTGCTCGCACCATACGCAGGATGGTCCTGTGCTCAGCACCGGGCCCTCGCTGGGGAGGGACATTGAGGTGCTGGATGGGGCAGAGGAGGGCAACGGGGCTGGGGCAGGGCCTGGAGCACAGTGTGATGGGGAACCCCTGAGGGACCTGGGGGGTTCAGATGGAGAAGGCTCAGAGGGGACTGAGTGCTGCCTACAACTGCTGAGAGGAGGATGGAGCCAGGAGGGGGCTGAGCTCTGCTCCCAAGAACGAGGGATGGAACAAGAGGAAACGGCCTCAAGCTGCACCAGGGCAGGGTTAGATGGAGCTGAGGAACAATTCCTTCCCC
>JASSUY010025566.1:0-15963 GCA_032466535.1 Forpus xanthops
TCACAGGGAAGAGCTTCTGCCTAAGAGCTCATCTCAGTCTCCCCTCTGGCAGGTTAAAGCCATTCCCCTTGGCCTGTTCCTACAGACCCTTGTCCAAAGTCCTTCTCCAGATTTCTTGTTGGCATCTTCCTTCACATCTTCCTTCTATTTGTTTCATAAACAGGGTGCTGAAACATACTTTTAGACAGCCAGTACAGAGCCATGTAAGTAAAAGTGAGCCCTTAGGACAGGCCTGTGGATGCAGAGGAAGCATTAAGTGGGAAACTGGTCTCTCATATTGACCAAGGGGTCAGTAATCATGAATTTCAACACAACAAGGAGGCTGTGCTTTCTTGGAGGTGCCTCTGAGGGATCAGGGCAGCAGCTGGCAGTGGCTTGAGCTTCTCTGTGAAGCACTGGAATTCCAGATGGGAAAGCTGCCCACAGAGCTGGGCTCACATCCTTTATAGAGAGGCTGAAAAAGCTGAGAAAAGGTCCCCTGAGAGCCTTTGTATAAAACCTCCTCCTAGGCTGCTGCAGAAGAGGTGAGGGTGAAGCCAGAGCCTACCAGGAGTGATGGTGGAGCCCTGGAAAAGCTGTTTCCAGAGTCACTCACTCAGTTCAAGCCAGCCCCAGCGCCGCTGTGGTAGGCAGGGTGGTGAATTTGGAAAGCAACCCTCCTCTCCTCTCACCATCCCCATGCCACGGCTGGAGCCTCCTGCCCAGCTTCACCATCTCTGCTGTTCCTCTTTGGCTATCTGGCTACCTCCTGGGGACCCCCGTGTCTGGGTTCCCTTGCAGGAGGAGGAAACCTGCCCCTGATAGCTTGCTGCTGTCCAATACAGGATGGCCTGGGATAGGGACAGAGGTTGAGGCAGGCAGCAGGTGATGGACAGCAGGCAGGGACCGCTACTGTGAACAAGGATCCATGGCCCCCTGGTGACAGATGCAGTGTGCTCCCTACTGTCAGCCCACTCTGAGATGTGATTTGTGTGAGCAGCTGGGATGCAGCAGGAGGATGTCCTTGTCACTGTGTCAGCCATACAGACTGACAGGACACGATTGGTGTCTGCAGAGAGGAAGGTGCCCAAAGGCATTATTTCTGTGGTGGGGAGCTGCAGGGAGCAATGGAATGCCAAGGTGAAAGTGTCTGAGCAGCTGCTGTTGTACATTCTGGTCAAGTTTCCATCTCTTTTCCAGATGAAACCCAGCACTGACTGCAGTCTCTAAGCTGGTTTTGTGCTCTCCCTAAATGCCTTCCAGCTAACAGGGGCTCAGTCCAACCTCCTTTGCAATTCAGATGTGGCTGGTGGATCCACCAGGCAGCACATCTCACTGCTACAGCACTGGTACACACATTGCTGCCCTGTTAGGGGCATCTGTGTTGTCTTTACTCAGCTTTTCTCATAGGGCACAAGATTTATGCCTCCAAAGGCATTTGCAATCCTCCCAAGCACAGTGCATGTCACATCTGGAGTCACAGAAAGAAGCTGCAGCAGCATCCAAAGCTGAATGATGGGGATTGAAGTATCTCTCCCCCTCCACTGTCAGGTTACTGCATCACTGTATTGCCCATGTGCAGGAGCATTCCCACCACATACCATCACTTTGTCTGTATCTAAGGCAGCTGGGCATTCACAGGGCTGGGGGAAGCTAGAACAAGACACAAGTAGTTAGTCTGGCTTTTGGATATCGAGAGGTTCCTGAGCAGGCAAGGAGTCATTCAGCTGACTGGTAAAGAGAATGGGATAGGGGACACCAATGGCCAGAGGCAAAGATGGTGAGAAACACAAAAACAGCTTCTATGAAATCAGAAGCAGCTGAATGCACAGAAACACACAGTCGGATGTGCAGTAGCAGTGGGTAGGAATTTCCACTGGAATAATTTTCTAAGGGAAAACCAGCATTGACATATTTAGAAAGCTCTGTAGGGAAAATTTTATTGTGACAAAATCCAATTTTCTGCTGGAAAACCAGCCAAGAAGTGGCTGAGCTTCAGCTACCTGCATATAGCATCCCAGGAGATGGGATAATTTGTCCTCAGGGACCTCCACCCCTTGGGACTGCTGCACAGCAGGGTCTGGAAAGGAGCTCAGAGGGACTGGTCCTGCCTTGGGAGTTTCCTGCACATCTTCACCTTGGAGGACATTGGAACCTGAGCCCAAGTAACATGGTGATGCAGTCACCAGTGCAGAGTGGCTGGAGATGGAGCACTTTCGGGAGCATAAGACCCTGTGCAGCTCTTGGTGCTCCCAAGCATGCACAGTAAACCATACTGGCGTTCAGTCCAGCAGCTTGGATGTCCATGGGAAAGCTGGCTGATGGGATGTGGCTGCCCTGCTTCACAAGGCAGAGCTGACATCCAGGGCTGTCAGATTCTTTTCCTTCATCTCCAGAGACTCTCTAAGGATGCTGGGGACATGAGAATCTGCTCTTCCAGCAATAATCCGCAGCCCTGCTCATTACAAGATGTGGTAGTTGGTGACGGTGCAGTATCTTGTTTAAGCAGAAATGGTCCCACCATCTGATCAGGCTGGAGGTGTTCTGGAGGGGACAAACTCCCTGGGGCAAAGGCATACAAGCTTCTCCCAATGGCTGCGTCTCCCCAGTCTGGAGTTCATGACAGGCATTACTGTTAGGCAGAGGTGCCCCCTTGTTGCACTTTATCAAGTGGAGAACATCTGGGCACATCCAACCTCCTTGAGTTGGTATGAAGGTGAAAAGTGGGAAGGAAAAAGTTTTCAGTGACAAATGAGGGGCTCTGGAGCTTGTAACCCTTCCAGAGATGTGTGCCCTAAAAGCCAGGACATTGTCTTCACAGTGATGGGTGCAGAAATGTGCAAGTCCTCACCCCTGAAACCTGCCTTTGGGAGGAGGCAGCAAGCCCCTCCTTGGATTTGTGTGCCTGTCCAAGCCTCCTGCCAGGAGCCCACCACAGTGCTCAGAGCTCCCCTCACATGCTGGGGCCCAGATCTGAGCTTCCCCGAGCCCCTACAGTGAAGGCCGCCCAGGACACTTCAGTTCTCAGCACTTCATTCTGTTGCTGGGAAATATTCATGTCTTTGCGAGTGTTTAACTAGCTCCAGGGGCTCCCCAGCCCATGCAGTTTCCATGTGAACTCTTCCAGCTTTGGGAGAACAGAAAAATCAGAGGGCTGCTTTCCAACTTGCCAGATGTGGCTTTCAAAGACACCCAACATGATAAATGAGAATTAAAAGGCTTCGGGAGGAGCTTTGGAGGATGCTGAAGAAGCAAAAGCCACAGCTGGCCCAGTTTTGTCAAGGCAGCATGTAGGGGCAGGAGCTGAGTGGCACCAGAGCTTCTGCTGCACTTGATGTACTCCACTGCAGGAGCCAGCTGGCAGGTTGAAGCATGGAGCTGGGTGTGCTCCACCTCTCACCAGAACAGATAATTGGTTTTTAGGGCTCAAACAGAAAATCCAGAGCACAGGAATGTGACAGCAAACCTGTGCCCTCCTGTCATGTGTGACCGATACTTGCCAGAAAAAAAACCAAAACCTTGCTGCTGAGGACAGATAGAAAGATCAATTGCACAATATCTATTATGAAACCAGCATAAAAAAGAATGGAAACATGACAAAACAAAGATAAATGGCCCTGGTTCTGAAGAGAGCCTCCTAAACTTTCCCTAAAGGTATCTATGAGATTACTTGCAAGTCAGCACATCTGAAAAGCGAGATAGTTTCAAGGTGGGCTTCCTGGAAAGCCAAGCACACAGGGAGGGTTATCTAGCAAAAAATGTCACTGAGACTTGTTGTAGCCAACAGCCCAGCTCTACAAGGCTCATCTGCCTTTTACGTCCCATCACAGTTGCCATGTCAAGTCCCATCTGATCTAATGCAGAGATGTGCTAGAAGGATCCAGCCAGTCTAAGAATTTCCAGTATTAGCTCAACACCACAGTTCTCCTTCACCTGTTTCCCTACAAACTTTGTTTTCTGCCTCTTGAAGCAGATGAACCCTCTCTGCTGTGACTGCTGCCCCTGTATGTGTCAAAACTGGGGAGAGAACCATTTCAGCCTTAAGTGGTTAGCTCAGCAAACTCAGAAGCGTTAGCAATTGGGGGGACTACTGGGGGTAACTATAGTCACTGCTTCAAACCCTAAACAAATGCTTTAGTGTAGCTCAGGCTGCTACAAGACTCTCAGTATATCCCCAAAATAAATACAGAGACAATAACCAGCAGAAGCCACAGTTACCTCATCAATGCTCAATTATCCTCAGTTTACACAACTTAAGAAAACATTTGCTGCTTCATGCACTCTTGCTTCCTCATTCTCTGTTTTCCAGCTGCCTTGGGAGGGTTCCCGATAGGTCATTGCCCAGCTTTGCCTGACAAGTTAAGAATAAGAAGGAAATCTCTGCACTTGACTTGATATTCCCTTCTCCCATGGGATGTGCCTCATGCCAGTCCTGCCCATCCCTAGCATCCCTAAGCCAGGCACCCCACAAAGCAGGAGGAAACATGGTAGAGCCACATGCCCTGTGTGACTGGGAGGTCCTGCATTATTCACCAAGCTCTTGGCATCACCCCACTCAGGAACTCCCTGTGCCCTGTCCTGGAAGGACCATTATATCCATATGTAAATGCCTCCGGCATTCAAAATGCAGAGCAAGGGAGGTGAGTGTTCACAAAGACTGGCCAACCAGTTCTTGGACTCTTCCTTGCCATGGAGGCAGCTATTGCTGCAGGGTTCATGCAGGAACACCCTGGGGCTCCCCTTGTTTCCCATTCACCCTTTTGCTTTCCCTACTGCTTGACCTATCTCTGACCACTCACAGATTTCTTCAAGCTTGTAAAAGGGGTCAAAATGAAACAGAAAGTGCTGGACTGAGACAAAGCCCCATCTACTTCAGTGACAAGTAATAGATGGGTAAGGCCACCTCCTGATTTTTCAGACAAGTCTATTCATGCCACACTCTGCTTCTGATCACTCTCCTCCGTTCTCAGTATCTCCTCCAGATATACTCCATACAAGATGAGGCGACCACCATTATGTGCACCTTGCAGTAGACACAACTCATACAGAAGCGTTTCTGGCTCTGTTCCCAATTACATTCCTAATTATCCTCAAAGGACACCTAGTATGCCTGAAAGCTTGTAAATGTTTTTCCATCTCTATCAGCTCATCTAATAGAAAACATACCTCTCTGCGGACCTGCTTCTTTTATACACTTATAACATTGTGCCTACAAAACCGGTGCTGCCCTGTGGGATCAGCTCCAGTCCCTTGGTGCAGGCAGAGGGACTGGTGCTGGTCAAGGGGCCCAGCTCCTGTTTCAACACCAGCTCCTGCGCCTACTCTGGGAAGAGTGGAGCTGAGCCTTGAGGCCAGGACCAGCTCCAGTGCCTGCAAAATGGGGACAGGAGCAGAGACCTGAGACCAGCACGAGACCCGATGCCTGCCAATGGGGGACAGGGTCTGAGACCTGTCAGCACCAGTTCCACTGCCTGCCCTTGGAGGACAGCAGCCAGAGGTATCAGCACCAGCCCTGCTGCCAAAGCAGGGGACAGGAACTGAGCTCCAAGACCAGCAGCAGCCCCACTGCCTGCACGGGGTGGGAGAGGAGCTGAGCCCCAAGACCACCACCAGCCCTGTTGACTGCATGGTGGGGGACAGGATCTGAGCCCTGAGGCCAGCACCAGCCCCGCTGCCTGCAATGGGGGGACAGATTCTGAGCTTTGAGGCCAGCACCAGCCCCGATGCATGCACGGGATGACGACAACGACGATGACAACAGTAGATAACCCCTGAGTTCAGCACCAGCCCCGATCCCTTCAAAGGTGGGAGAGGTGCTGAACCCTGAGGCCAGCACTGGCCCTGCTGCTGCACGGGGAGGAAACAAGAGCTGAGTCTCAAGGCCAGTATCAGCCCCACTGCCTGCAAAGGTGGGACAGCAGCTTAGCCCCAGGACAGCATCAGCCCCTCTGCCTGCATGGATAGGCACAGAAGCTGAGCCCTGAGACCAGTACCAGCCCCGCTGCCAGCCCAGGGGTACAGGAGCAAAGCCCCGAGAACAGCACCAGCTCTGCTGCCTGTCCAAGGGGACAGGAACTGAGCCCTGAGGGCAGCACCAGTGCCACATCTGGCCCGCAGTTACTCCTCCATCAGTAGCAGCTCTGTCCAGCACTGCTGCTGCAGCAGTTGCTGGCTCACTCTGGGCACCTCAAGCACTTCCCTGCCAGGGTGGGCCCAGACTGTCCCAGCTTTTTCTCTTCTCTTTTTTCTCAGACTGTGGCTGTGCCTCTGTTCCCCACTGGGCAGAGGCAGCTCATGATAGGGTCTGGTGCCCTCGGAAGCTGATCGGCAGCTCCCAGGGCTCCTGAACAGAAGCCAAGAATACACCCTGCAGGTGATGCTCGAGATGGCCAAAGGAGCTGGGCAAGCAGCAGGGCCACACGTTGACCCCACAGGACCAGAAGGCTCTGCTCTGAACCCAGAAACCTTCCTCAAACTCCTCAGCATGACAGAAAGCATCTGGCATTGCTATGCTCTCCATGCTTCCTTCTCTTGCCTCTCCTGCTGCTCGCTTCACCTTTCCCTCCCAGCTCTGCTGGACCCTGATGCCTTTGGTGTCAGTCTGGAGGGAGAGGGGATGAAATCCACAGCTTTGGGCCTTGGTCTCCCTCTAGGCCCTCAGAGGCATAGGGCAGGATTGTACCAATCCCTTAGGTCAAGAGATAATGCTGTGTTCACTGCTTCAGTACTGAAATCACTGTTGCTTTTTGGGGCTCTCCTCACTCAGCTGAGGCAAACTGAGACAGGCTGTCCACCTTTCAGGCACTGAAAGTTGTCTAAGGGTCTCCCTGTAGCCTTCTCCAGGCTTAACAATCTCAGCTTTCAGCCTGGCTCCAGAGCAGAGCTGCTCCAGCCCCAGCAGCATCTCCATGCTCTTCCCTTCACTTGCCAGAGTTGCGGCTCTCTTCCTTCCCCTGCTCAGACAGGACTCGCAGTCTGCCTCTCTGAGGGATGTCTGTTTACTCCCAACTGTTGTATCCAGTCTCCTGCGTAACTACACTGGCGTTCTTCCCCTACAACAGATTTCCAATAGGTAATGTAAATATTTACCCAATCCTTTCACACGAGGTCTTCAAGAAGTTCACTCTGTCTGAACTCGCCCTTTCAGTTGCTCCATTTGATTCAGCCCATGTCTATGTGCTTCTCAGTTCTCAATTACTCAGTTCTATAGTGGGTATCTTGGGTTGCTGCTTCTTGTAGAAATTTCTGACTGTATCTCCATGCCAGGTGGATTTCCTACGCTGAGCTCTTGAACCTGTGCAATTCTTCACATGAAATCAAGCGCTATTTCTCTGCCTCACTTTTCCAGCCAGCTGGCATGCCCCAACAGCCCAGCCTTGGCTTTGCCCTGGTTTATCCTCTCTGAAAGAACCTCTTCCCTGTGAGGGTGCTGAGGCGCTGGCACAGTGTGCCCAGAGAAGCTGTGGCTGCCCCATCCCTGGCAGTGTTCAAGTCCAGTTTGGATAGGGTTTGGGGCAAGCTGCTCTAGTGGAAGGTGTCCCTGCCCGTGGCATAGGTTGGAACTGGATGAGCCAAACCAGTCTGGGATCCTGCGATCGGTTTTCCCTATGTGCAAGTGGAGTTCCCTTGGCTGTAGCCTGTGCTCGTTGCCTTTTCACTGTGCATAGAAGAGCCCTGCACTCCGCACCCCCGAGGTAACTGCCCCAGGAGGCTGCTGCTGGACTCCCCCATTCAACCCTCTTACCCCGGATGGAGCAACCGCCTCCCTTCGCCCCTCCGATCCCCGGGGCCGAGCAGCGCATCCCCTCCGGGTATTCCCGGCTGCATGCCAGGGCAGATCCCGTGTGGAGAGTTGGCTGTGTCCCCGCCCCTACCCTACCATGGGGCACCTCCCCGCCCGCTCTATAAGGGGCAGCGGTGGCGGGACCGGCCGCGCTATGGGGTGCTGGTGGTTCGGTGAGGCGGTGCTGGCTGCGGGGCCAGGACGAGGGGCGCTGCTCTTCCTCCTCCTCCTCCTCGTTGTGCTGCTGCTGTTGGGCTGCTGCCGGCCGCTGTCGCTGCGGCGCGACCCGGGGCGGGTGGGATTCGTGCGGTGCCCCGGGCCGAGCCGCTCCCGCCGCTCCCGCCGCCCCGGAGCCCCGCCGCCGCCTTTCCCCAACGGCTGGTACCGGCTGCTCGACTCGGAGCAGCTGCCCCGCGGCGCTGCCCGCAGCCTCGCTCTGCTCGGTGAGTGCCCGGCTCCGCATCACCCCCGGGGCGGAGGGTCGGGACCTGAGCGGAGTGCGGGGTACAGCACTCACCCCTGGGAATGGGGCTGGGGCATCCCTGCCTGGGCACGGGGCATCCAGCGCAGCGCTGGCACATCTCGCCCAGCCGGTGTCTGCGCCAGGACATCCCTGCCACAGCATCAGGGCATGTACCCGAGCGTCCCTGCTCTGCTATTCCTGCTGGGGAGCCGGGACATCCCTGGCCAGACACCCCCACTGGGGCACTGGCACATCCTCACGTGGGTATCCTCACCAGGGCATTGGAGCATCCTAGCCTGGGCATCCGAGCCAGCACTGCAGTGTCCCTATCTGGACTGTGCAGGGCACCCCCGCCAGGACATTCCTGCCTGTGGGCTCTCCTGTGGCAATGCCACAACTCTGCCTGAGCATCCCTCTCAGGATAGCCCAGGCACCACCAGCATAGGAGCACCAAGAGTGTCACAGCCTGGGCCTTTTCTGGGGCACTGATTATCCCAGTGGGGAGCTGGGGACATCACAGCCCAGGGCTCTCAAGAGTGTGTGGGATTCCCTGTCTTGGCACCTTGCTGGGACACCAGAGCATCTCACTGCCTCCCCAGGCAACACTGCTCACAGCTCCCCATGACCTGGAGAGAACAGGATGGAGCCTCACAGGCACATGCAGGTACTATGTTTATCCAGGGTCCCTTTGCCTTGAAGATGGTTTTGGACTTGTGCTACTGCCTTCCTCATCACAAAGGATAATTTTTCTATTTTTAAGAGCCATCCTCTTCTGTGAAATTGTTTGGGGTTGGGTTGAGCCTTCTTTTGGTGTAATGGGACCTATGTAATTCCATATACACATCCTAAAGAGCCCCCAGCAGTCTGGCTGTTGGGACTCCCCTCATTGTCTGCCTGAAGCCTGGTTCCTGGCACCCAGTTATGTGAGATACACAGGTAAAATCACTTCTGGTGGCAGAGTGACAGTAGCGCACTGATGCCAGGAAGATTGTCAGTAAATAAGACAGTTTAACAACCTGTAGCCTCCAGGTTTGTGGGCGTCTAAGTTTTTGGAATCTCTGAGCACAGCCTGGGAACGCAGCCCTTTTCTAGAGGCAGCAAGCTAGGGGATATGAGAGAATAAAACCCACTTGACTCAGTCCCTGCAAGACTCATCCTTTGGAATGAAGCACCTTCCAAAGCATGGTGCTGAGCACACAGGAAAGCCTCATTCTCTCCTGATGTGTGGAAGTGCGTTGAGAGCTGCTGGGACCTCACTGGGTGCTCATTGCAGGGAATCTGCTTGGACCCCAGCGACGCTCCTGCACTGAAGCAGGCTCTCTGAGCTGCTCCCTCCCAAGGCTCTATGTTTCCAAGCAAGTGCTCGCAACTGCCCAAGGTGGCCGTGGAGCGCTTTATGTCCTATTCTTTCTACAATTGTTGCTTATTTTCCATAAAATAAATAGTCTAATTTAATAAGAGACCATCAGTATGAGGATATTAATGCTCTAACGTTCACCTGCAACAGAATTTTCACTGTATTTTAGGCCAGGATGCTGCCCTCCCAAGTGGAGACACATCAGATTTGAGGCACAGCCAGAGCAAAGATCAGCATCTCCTCTGGCTCTGCTGGCTCCAGAGTGCAAAGGCTGTAGGCAAAAGCAGCACTCACTCAGGAGCCCTGGGTGAGGTTTTTGGACAGCCCAGCAGTGTGGTGAGACCCTTGCCCATGAGCACTGCTTCAGATCTTCAAGGCAGAAGAGGTCCAGCCTGCCTGCAGGAAGGAAAGGACCAGAAGTGAGACCTTGGGGTAAAATAGTCTTGAAACTGGAGGGTGAAGCACAAGGCTCGAGCTCTGCTTCTTGAGGCCCTGGGCTGCGAGTGCTGGAGCTGCAGGGCTCTGGTCTGCCCCATCTGAGGCTGCTCCTCCGTGTTTCCACACTGCTGCTGCTCTTCCTAAATGTATAACATAGGCAGAAACCTTTTCCCTGCCATCCCCCTCAGGTCAGGTAGAGAGGTGTGTTAGAGGCAGAACAGAATGCTGATGCTTCAGAATGAATCCCTATTACCTGGGGCAGGGGGAAGGACCAGCACCTCCAATGCCTGCACTCCCTTGTGCCTGCTGCCAGCAGATGTGTGGAGCCTTCCAGAAAGCCTGCGGGGATAACAGAGCCAGGTGTCCTGGTAAGGAGGGATTTCCAGGCACTGGAGAACAGCTCGTTTGTGCCAGGTATCAGAAATAGTCCTTCTAGAAGGGATAAGGCTGGAAAGATTGCAGGGATTCCTTTTTTGTGCCCACACCACAGATGTTCAAGGAAGTTGATTTCTTGACTAGAAATTGGAAAGGAAAGTGGTTGTGGGTGGGATAGCTCCCAGTGTCACTTGTCAGCAGTGTGACTGCATAGGAAAACAGACAGAGCTTGGCTCCTAGAGTTTAGTTTGCTCTTATTTCTCACTAGCTGAGCTTTAAGTTACAGCAACTGCTATATTGAGCAGATTTCAAAAGCTATGAAATCTGAATACTTACATGCATAACCTGAAGCACAGTATGGAAGGGAGGACCTGGCCTTCAGCTGACCGGCCACGAGTGTGTGAACAGCCCCCAGGTGCTTCTGAGCTTCCAGACAAGCCATGTCCCCTTCCAAGAAGGACAAGGCTCGACACTGGAGCAGGTCTGGCTTTGCCTTCAAGCCAGGTCACCAATGAGCAGCCTCTCTTCTTGGAGCTGCTGGTGGGGCCGTGTGCCTTGGCATGGCTGCAGTGCTGCAGCATCCCCAGAGCAGCAGTGTGCCATGCCAGGAAAGAGCCTGGCACCTCTTCAGTCCCTGCAGGAAGAGCATTCCTTCAGGTGATCCTGCGGCATGTCATCCAGCCCTTGCACAGCTGGCTGGAGCAGTGCCATCACCAGGCCTAGAGCTCCAGCCAGGCTACTGGCAGTGCTACCCTAGGGGTGTTGGGGGGAACAAGGTGATCCCATAACTGAGCAGGGACAAATCCCAGCCTGGCAAACCTTGCCAAGCACAAGGAATCAGATCCAGTGATGAAGAAAAGCAAGTCTGAGTGCTGGGGCATTGCAGGCTTGGCTGCTCCAGCACCAACCCTCCACTTCCTGCATAGAACAGGGTCAGGGGCTCCCTGTGCATCACCACAAAACTCCCTTTTCCCAAGGAGATGCCTATGCTCTGGGTCACAGCACCCTGCAGCCTCTGCCTCAGGAAGGGATTTGCTGCTGAGCTGAGATGTGGATGGCTCTTGGAGTTCAAGAGGAGCTTCTCCTTCCAGCTACCATTCCAAAGTGAACCCTGAAATGCAGGAGCCCATGCACTCTCCTCAACACTTTGTGGGCAAAGGGATGGGAATGGAGTTCTTAATTTCAGCCGTTGCTTTTCCCTGTGTATCTCTCTCTTAGCTTTGGAAGAATCCTAAATCTTTAAGCATTTTTGTGATGGCACTTTTTATCCTGTGGCTGAAACTGGCTCCGAGAGCTCAAAACCCAAAGGCCCAAGGGTTAAAGCGGTGAGGGTTTAGAGATGACCATGAGAAACTCTGCTCCCCCAGGCTGGAACAAGGTGATACCCTTCAGCTGGGATGTTTCTGTGCTACAGCAGCCGCTGGGGACACGGGTGACGGGGGCCTCACCCCTCGGGGATGGCTCTTAAACCCAGCAGCGAGCCGATGGCCACCACACCATGGCCATTTGCAGCAGCAGCTGCCACCCGCTTTGCACAGCCCTCTCTGCCTTGGTTGGCAGCTGCCTGGTGCCACCTCGTGGTTAAAGAACCCCTCCGGTTATTTCTGTCCCGGCACTTATCTTCTGCTGGAAAGAGCAGAAACCCTCCGGCATTCATCTTCATCAGGATGTTTCTGCGTGCCTTTGCACAGGCAGATGCTTACAGTGTTGGGTCAAACCATCCCTTGGTGCTGCCCGTGCAGAAGCGGCCAGTGCGTCTTCAGAGAATCCTGACATTAGGGTTGAAGGGACCTCTGGGATCATCCAGTGCATCCCCCTGCCAGGGCAGGGCCACCCGGAGCAGGTCACACAGGAACATGTCCATGGGATGTCTCCAGAGAGGGAGGCTCCACAGCCCCATCGGGCAGCCTGGGCCACTGCTCTGACACCCTCAGCAGAAAGAACTTCTTCCTCATGTTGAGGTGACACTTGTTGTGTGTTAGTTTATGGCAATTGTTCCTTATCCTGTAGCTGGGCACCCCTGGAAAGAGCCTGGCACCATCCTGCTGGCATCCACCTTTGAGACACTGATCTGCGTTGATGGGATCCTCTCTCAGGCTGCTCTTCTCCAGACTAACCAGGCCCAGCTCCAGCAATCTCTCCTCATAAGAGAGATGCTCCAGACCCTTGAGCTCCTTGTTGGTCTCTGCTGGACCATCTCCAGCAGCTCCTTGTCTTTCTTGTTCTGAGGAGCCCAGCACTGGACATAGTACTCCAGGTGTGGCCTCACCAGGGTTGAATAGAGGGGAGGAATCATCTCCTTGACCTGCTTGCCAAAGGTCTTCCCTAGTTCTCCTCATATGGGGGTACTGTTTTCACACTCTAACCCTTCCCTGTTTCTGCAGGAGAACAGCTCGCTGTGTTTCGCACCCAGGATGGCCAGGCCTTTGTGGTGGATGCTTTCTGCCCTCACCTTGGAGCCAACCTGGCTGCTGGTGGCCGCGTTGTGGGCAACTGCATCGAATGCCCGTTCCATGGCTGGCGGTTTCGGGGAGAAGATGGAAAATGCACCAGCATCCCCTATGCTGAAAAAGGTGAGGGAGCACTCCCCAGATCTGCAGAGCCAGGAGTGTCCTGTATGCCCTCATCAAAAGGGAAAGTGATCTTTATAATAACTCCCCCTTCATCCTGCTCCCCTATATCACACAGCACCCTGTTTCCTCCTGAGCTGTCTATGTTGGAGCATAATGTTCCAGTGGCCTTCCCTATGCAAGATCATAGCTGGCTCTTTAGCTAAATGACCACCTTTCTGGACTTTGACAGTTCCACAACTCTTGAGCTCAACAGACAGGGTGTAAAGGAAGCTTTTTAACTCTGAGTGAGCCATTCCAGCAGCAGGGATGGATCCTGAACTGGGGTTCAGAAATCATTCTGTGCTCTATAGTGACAGCTTATACCACATCAGTGCTTAAATGTGCCACATTAGCATGGCAGAACGATCTCTCAATGGCAGTTTTGTCTCCTTTTAAGGCTTGAAGGGAACTTTTGGTTGGAATCCAGGAAAGGCCATCACAAACCTTTCAGATGTGGTTTGCATTGAATGCATAGGAAGAATATCTTACTTAAAGTTCACATGTAACAATTAGTTGATCTGGCTGCAGTTAGTAGTTTAAATCGCCAGTCGTAGATGTGGCTGAAACCAGAAAACTCACCTTGAATTTGGCTTGTTATTTTGGCTGAGTTATTTTCTTGGGAAGTTCAGTTTTCTCTGGCTGGGATTGATTGGGACAGCGATGAAAACATTGAGTGCAGCAAATGTCAGACTTTCTACCAAACAGACTACTGTTCCTAAAGTGAAAGAAACATGCCATCTATATGGATAAGATAAGCGATTTATAGATGCACCAAACAACAGTTCCTGGGCTTGTGAGTGTTATTTCCAGAAACAAGATTAATAATACTGTCTTTTTTCCCCATACGTACTCAACTCGGAAGCTTCATGGAAATGAAAATTTGATTCCAAGCAATGAGCAGTGATGAGTTCCAGCACAAAATGAGAGTGAATGCTCTGGACATACTCAAAAGCTTGCCGAGATGCAGTTTCATCTGAAACATCTGTATTCAAAGTCATTGTTACCCATAGTTATTGAAAGAACAAAACTGCAGAGAGCTGCCCTGCTCCCGTACACGCAAATGGGTCAGGTTTAAAGACATTTAAAAGCCATCTGTGCTCATGCAGGTCGCTGTGATGGAGAAAGATTCTGGAGACTCAGATGCGCAGCTCCTCCAGCACTAGGCTTGCAAGTGACCGACAGCAAAGGGCAGCCACAGAGCCCAGTGTGCTGCCAGATGGAGCTGGGGAAGGGTCCAGAGCACAAGTCCTGTGAGGAGAAGCAGATGGAACTTGAGTTGTTCAGCCTGGAAAAAAGGAGGCTCAGAAGGGACCTGATTGCTCCTTACCACTGCCTGGATGGAGCCAGGAGGGGGCTGGGCTCTGCTCCCAAGGAACAAGGGATGGGAGAAGAGGAAATGGCCTCAAGCTGCACCAGGGCAGGTTTAGGTGGAGCTGAGGAACAATTCCTTCTCCAAAGGGTGCTCAGCATTGGAACAGGCTGCTCAGGGCAGGGCTGGAGTCACTGTCCCTGCAAATGTTCACACACCATGGAGATGAGGCCTCAGTGCCATGGGTTAGTGGTGGCCTTGGCAGTACTGGGGAATGGTTGGACTGGATGAGCGGAAAGGGCTTTTCTAATCTAAATGATGTTAGAGCAAATCCAGAGGAGGCCATGGAGATGCTACAAGGGCTGGAGCAGCTCAGCTCTGGAGCCAGGCTGAGAGAGCTGGGCTGGGTCAGCATGGAGAAGAGAAGGCTCCTGAAGGGGAGACCTGAGAGCAGCTCCAGTGCCTAAAGGGGCTTCAGGAAACCCTGGATGGGGTTCTGTGACTATGTGGGGGCAGATGATGCCCTTTTCACAATTTAACAATTTGCATTTCACCCAAAGCACAAGGTTTTCTCCATCAGAAATCACAGTGATGGTCTCCTCCTGCCCCCTTGATATTCACTGACTGAAGTTCTCCTGTTATTTCACCTTCCATGTGTCTGTACAAAGCTAAATAATAAGGAACCGCTTTTCCCTGCATTTCATTTGCAAATCAGAAAAAATCATGAAGGCAATCCAGTAGGAATTAAGTTTTCTGACAACTGGGTAAATATAAACACCCAAATTCATGTCATTGGAAGGAGCAGGTCTGTTCTTAAAGCAACACATTGTACTGCAGTATTGTAACAGAGAATGCCTTAAACTCAAGAGCTAGAGATGGCTTTTACTGTCTCTACACCTCTAACTAAAAGCATCTCCTTTCAGTTCTTAGAATCTTGAGAAGGGTCCACTGATGCAGCAATGTTTACTGATTTGGACAGTTTTAAGAGCAGTGAAGGAGGCTGCAGAGCAGTCAGCCCTGCTTCTTCCTTTATGAAACAGTTTTAAAGCTCATGAAAACACCCAACTGAAATAAAACTGATGTAAGCAAATTCGCTTGGGAATTGTAGCGGCTGTTGTCATTCTTCAGCTGCCTGGAAGCTGGACAAGTGTCACCAGAGAGACGGTGCCACATGACTGTCTCCCATAAAGACAATCTCTGAGCCATGGCCGAGGACAACGTAACCCTTTGTGTCAGCATCAGCTTTGGAGATGCTACTTTTAACTGAGTCCTTTCTGTGCTCCCCAGTGCCAGACTTGGCGAGGGTCCGGACCTGGCCGTGCTGTGAGGTGAACGGGATGCTGCTGGTCTGGTACCACTGTGAGGGGCTTGGGCCCACGTGGGCAGTGCCTGAGCAGCGTGAGATCATCACCAAAGAGTGGGTGTTCCGCGGGCAGACAGAGCACGTGGTTGATGCACACATCCAGGTAGGGAGCCTGATCCCTCTGTGGAGAATGTCCATGGTCCATGCCTGGGTCCTCTCCTATAGACCAGTTCAGGAGCATCTCCTCCCAGGCTGAGAGAGCTGGGCTGGAGAAGAGAAGGCTCCTGAAGGGGAGACCTGAGAGCAGCTCCAGTGCCTAAAGGGGCTGCAGGAAACCTGGAGAG
>JASSUY010025570.1:0-24643 GCA_032466535.1 Forpus xanthops
GCCGCGCTGTCGCGCGGAGGGGCCACGTCCACGCTCCGCGGCCGCGGGGGCGAGGAGGAGAGGTGTCGGCGGCCGGACCTGGGTTTGCGCCGTTGTTGGGTTCGGTTTCTGTTGTGATATTAAAAAGAATTTGCACTTTTGTCTTAGCAATGCTCTTGCGATTAAAAAAAAAAAGTTGTTTTTAAATCCGCGTGTATCCAAAGTGTACCGTGTTTTTTGTTTTTTCTTTTGTAGCTTAAATAGTGTTTTGGATGATTGTGGCAGAATTAATGATTTAGCAAGTTTTAATTACTCACAATGTTTGATTTTCTTAACTGGCTTGAACTGACTGTGCTCAAATGCTGAACTTGTCCATAGTGTAATAACTCAATGCTTTCTATGTTTCACTCCTGTTACCTGGGAGACTAATGAAGTGTGGAGAGAATTGGAGAAGTCTCATATCCATGCTGTAGAAGCTGTTCCTGGCTTACACTAAACTGTTTAACATTTCCTTTTTTTATTTAATTTCTTTTTTATTTGGATATGCTTGGGGTCAAGTTTTAATGTTTTTTCTTGGTTAAGGACAAACAATTTGGCCTAGTGCTCTAAGGCTTTAAAGGACAAAATGAAGACACTGAAACATGGCAGCAGCAAGTGATGCGAAATAAACGTGGCTTTGTGAAATATTTGTTGCTAGTGACAGAACCTTGTTGTTTGAAGCAAACTCTTTTTTATTCTTGAACACGTTGTAAGGAAGCATCTTTTAAACATGAATGTGGTTATAAGGATAGTGCTGAAGCTGCAAAGAAGCATTTGAATGTAATGGTTTGGAAGTTATCAGTTGTATTAATATTACTTTATTACTAAAATATTTTGTTTAATTTCTCAGTGGCATCTTTGGGTTCTCAGACATGTTGCATTGAAATAATTGGCAAACATCTGGTCTCAAGCTGGATGCACTGTATGAAATAAAGTTTTCTCATAATGTGAAGCATAGCCTTTGGCCTGATTTGAGGGTGACATTGCTGGTGGTTGTAGTGTGAGACTGGGAGGTCTTGGTGAGAAAACTTGGTACTACTCTTCTTGAAGATACCAGGAAAATACTGAATAATTTTACCTTGAGCAAAGTTACTTGCAAAACATTTCCAAGTGGCTGCAATAGGCTTCCAACCTGTGTTTTGCTAATCTTGTAATTTAGTTTTCTACCTTCAGGAGCTTCAAGTGCAAAGAGAAACGATGGCATTGTGTTTTAAACCACTTGATTAAAAGACCTATGGGTAGCAGAGATAAGGATGTATTGGGTTATTTCTTAGACAGCCATGAGCAGTGTGGGAATGGTGAGGGTTTTCTTGATGGATTGATGGAACTGCCATCTACTAGATCAGTGTTATATCCTCACATCTCTTTGAAACTGGAAGGTGGTGTCAAATTTTTTCTTCTCTTGTGAAAAGATTGTGAAGATACTTGTAGTCTTTTAATGATTTCTGGAATGTTTGTCTCCAATTAAGGGTGAGAGTCCATCAAAATACTGCGATCTGACACTTGCAAACTTACTGAAAAAAAAAAAGTATTATATTTGGTGTTCTGCAGTCAGTTTGTTGTGTTTCTATAATGGAATGTGACCTTTGTGTGAAAGGTCTTTTCAGGCTATCTGCAGAACTCCAGGGGGAGGGAGGAGGAAATGTCTAGACAGTCTTGTCCCATGCATCTGCCTAAAGTGTTTCAGCTCTGGGCTTATTTACTCTTAAGCTACCTATTTCTGAAGGCCAGGCATTCATTTTACGTAGTTTTTGGTGGTGTTTTTTTTTTTTGGCTTGGTTTTGTTTTTTTGTTTTTTTTGTTTTTTTTCACTTACCATTTCAGAAGAGATTCCAAAGCAAGTTTTTCTCAATCTGCTTATCTGCAAAATGTAATATGTAACAATTTTACAATGGTCTGTATAGATTAACAAGTGCTAACATACCCTGATAGGCCTGAAAGAAATGAGACATGCAAGTAGACAGCAAAATACCTGATATACAATATCTTGACTTTTGCCTTGCCAAGTCATCAGAATTTGGGGTAGAAACCAGGAGGAATGCCATGGAATACTAGATGATGCAAAGCATCCCAAGATAATATGAGATACAGAAAGAATGTTTTGAGTTTGTGGACCTACTTTTCTGAGCCATGGGCTTGCTGTTGCTCTGCCTGTGATCATGGCAAACACCAGTGACTTGAGATGCAGGCAAATCATTGCCTGGGATGATGTATTTACACTAATGAGATTGCATCTTGCCTTGAAAGGAAGGCTAAATAATCACAGTTATTTGGCTTCAGATTGTTTTTTTTGACTTCAGTGTTAACAAACTTGAATATTATCATTCTTGTATTTCTCTTCCAGTGTTGGTATATTCCAACTGCCACATACATTTTTGCTGCTCTGCATGCAGAAGGGTTGTCTCCAGTGTCATGAAGTAAATCATAAACATTTTACTTTGCTGAACAGGAGAATTTAGAGTTACTGTTATAGAAAGCAAATGTGTGTTTAGGATGCTCAATAATATTGACTTTGTATTCTTAAAGAGGTGATAGATACTTCATGTCATGACAAAGTCATAGTGTAAGAGGCTTTATGACTGCCTTCCAAATAAGTTGAAACTGTAAGATGTTTAAGCTTTCGTAGTCAGAAACTTGAACTGTCTTATATCTGAGTTTTCAAAAATGGTTTCTAAGTACTGGTACTTGTGAATATAATTCTTTTCAACTCTGGGGAATGCACTGAATGCCCCTAAGAAAAGTGAGAGCTTCAGGCAAATGTAGCTGCTGACAAGTGTCATGACTGGACGTAGTTTTAGTGTTTTGCAAAATAAAAATACCCATGTGGTAATAATCTTATGCAGTACAGTAATGATTATGGCTAATTCCACTTACCTGTCTGGACCAGGCCCTGAAGTAGTGTTGATTGTATGCTTTATGCTAGTGATGCTGTAGATTTTCTTAAGGTTTCCTTTATTCAGGTAACAATGGGAAACAAAACATGGAGGGGCATGAAAAATACTGAAATGGTTTTCCTGGGCTAATGAATTTGGTCTTACATAAGATTAGCTGTGTTGCAGCAAGTCTAATGCAATGTTCTTAAGATAATTTTCAGGCATTTCTTACTGTACTTGAATTTTATTTTTAGCATGTTTTTCCTTAATACTTACTGTTAAGGAAATAATTTATTGAAAAGAATGATACCTGCAGAGGGATTCATAGTTTCTTCCTTTTTTTTTTTTTTCTCTTAATAACTACTGCTAGCTGGACTGCCACCTTTCCACATTGTCATCTCCTTATTTAATTATTGAAGTAGAACCCTTGACAGGGCAGCAACTTAGACTCTTCTCCATTAGTATTTTCTCCCCTTCCCTCCCAGCCATTCCCTCTGTTT
Source organism: Forpus xanthops (assembly GCA_032466535.1). NCBI lineage: Eukaryota > Metazoa > Chordata > Aves > Psittaciformes > Psittacidae > Forpus > Forpus xanthops. The sequence continues at coordinate 3,392 of JASSUY010025570.1, forward strand.
TAAAAAATTGGTACCGGTTCATTGAAGAAAACAGAAGTACCTTTTCTCCCTAGATACCAGTGAAGATTCTTTTTAGCATGTTGTACATTTGATTTGTCTAGATAAGACATGAGGATTTCTATGCATAAGGTTGGTCATGCGGTGATTTTCAGCATCTTCCTTTATTCCCTATTAAATAGGTCAACACTTTTTTTTTTGCTTTTTTTTGTTTATTTATTTTTTATTTTCTCTTTTCCCCTTCCTTGGTCTGTGGCTATTCTGGGATTATAGCACAGGATGCCTTGAAAAGAGCGAAGAGTGTTCTGTGGATATATTATTTTTAATATATTTTACAGGAAATAAACACATTTTGAGATAAAAGGGTTGTATATTTAATTAAATATAACTATTCATACTATGGGTCGTTGGGGGTCTGCAGAGAGGAATTTGAACTGTGTATTTAATTTAAAGTATTTGCTTGCTTATTGTTTCACAGATTTTGGCACGACTCAGTATGCGTACATGGAATTAAACAGCTACAATTGATTGGTTTGTCTTAGTGGCAGCCATTAGGGTTGATTGAGTGCATAATCCTTCCATCAAGTGGGAGTTGGAGAAACAAAGGAGCTGTTATCTATCAGGGAAAGGTTTATTTGCTAGCATATGCCAAGTTTTACACAACAGTATGTAGTAACCTCAAAGCTCAAAAAAAAAATCTATTTTAATATTATATTTCATTTCTATATTTGAGATATGCCAAAGTTGCATAAAACAGTGTATAATACTCGTAGGTCATAATATTCTCAGTCCAAAAAATTACATGCACAGCTGTAATTTTCTGGTAGACTTCTGACTTTTGGATGCTTCTGGTGAGACTCACTACTGGTTGTCTTAAAATCTCTGATATTTTCTTAAGCTATTTTCAGTATGGGTCGTTAACAAAGCTCAAGAGACATGTTTAGATTATGAGAACAACATAATCTTGTGTGGCTGCCTCTCAAGTAGCAGTAATTATCTTTATGTGCATAAAGGGAAGGGTTTGTGAAGTGGGGGTTAAGTGGTAAGGAAATAGGGTAGAGCTGTTCTAAAGCAGAAAACTGTAAAAACGTTATGGGCAGGGGGGAAGCATGAAACAGGAAAAAACATCCTATGGACACTGGTACAGAAAGAGGTGTAGAAAATGGTTCCTGTCAACAAGATTTTCTTCTGTCAGTCTATTCGCGTTGTACATGTAGGTGTAAATGATCCATAGAGAGAAAAAGGAGAGGACAGGACTAAAAATGCATTGAAAATGTAATATTAAAAATATCAGGAAGTTACTGCTTCAGTAATCCTAAATACTTCCTGCTGCTAGACACTGTTGGGTTTATTATTTCCCCAGTTTCTGGATGTGCATGTTTCTTCACACAAAATTGCATTTCTCAGCAGACAGTTTGGATTTTGCTCTTGCCGAATTATCATGCTTATACACTTCTGACTCATACTGAAGTGTCTACAGATACTCCTGTGAATGCAGAGCAGGTGATGCATATCTCAGAAATGAGAACTTCTTTTACTGCAATCCTTGTATCACCTGTTCCTTCAATTATTGACTGGGGTAAAATCACAAGACCTTTTCTTTTCAACCGGAGTGTATTACGTTAGTATGGATTTCCAATTCTTGTTGCTACATGTCTCTAATTGAGGCATTTTCTTTCCTTAGCTCTAAGGTGTGTAAACAATTAATAGGAACTCCCATGTTCAAGTAACATGTTTATTCCTGGGGACCAGAGTGAAATTATTTATCTAGAACATACGTGGGGGAATGTAGTGGGTTTGTAGCTGCTTTCATAAGCTAGTTCAGAAGCAATAATGCATATTTATAATGTGTGTATCAATATTATGTATATTTAGAAGCCTGATGTAATTCTTTTTTTTTTTTTTTTTAAGGTCAATACAAATTGTTTGTTAATTGGATTGCTCTTTTAGTGTGCTACAGTGTTGCAAAACTTATATGAGTAGAAAAACTTGTTTCTTTGGCAACCATGATGCTTCAAAGTGATCTCTGTCTTCAGTGGACCAGAGGATGGTTGTCAGTGATTTTAGAAATAGCCTTGGAGGTGGTTTGTGTAACTGAATTAATCATTAGTGCTGCCTTGTTTTTAGAAGGCCTTGACCTATAAATATTTATATAATTTGCCTCCTACCATTGAACAAAAAATATATTTAATATGTTTTATGGGCAGAGCTAAAGCATGGGAATGAGCATGAAGTGTACTCTGTTAGCTCCTACTATAGCCTGTTTTATTTCATGACTTCCCTATTGAATAATCACATAAAATCATTGTAGCTGAGCCATTTAGTAGAATGTAAGATTTTTATCTTTTGCTCTACAAACCTGTTACAAGTTTAAGCTGTTCCAGTGGTCATATTTGTGCTTCTTAGTGTCTCTAAAGTCTGTCAGTGCAACATGACTAAATCCTTATTATTTCTTCGCCCTTTTTTGTCCTCATATCTGGTGCAGTTCTCTGCGTGGTTTATGGTACAGCCTTTAGTGTTCCACAGTGTTGAAGCACAGACTTGTATAGTAATAATTCTTTCATTTCTCTAGAAGTTATCCAGATTTCTTGTAGGCTTTTAGTGGTTAATGCTGTAGGTCTCTGCAAGTGCTTGCATGAATTAGGTAAGCCAGATTTAGTCCCTTAATTTCAAAAGAGGGTGTTCATCCATGAGGTAACTTTTGAAAGGTCTCTTAAGTAATAGAAGAAAGTTTTTTGATTGTCTTGGAAGTTGAGTTCAGAAATAGTCAAATGTCATGAGTTATTAATACTGAAATTTGTCTACTATGGGTGGATCCAATCTGCAATTTAAAAATAAATGAATGTGCATAATAATGAAGTTGCAGGCAGACCATGGATTGCTAAAAAGATAAACAGGACAGGAGCAGCCTTGATGCTTTTTTGTTAATTACCCTCTTACTAGGCTTCTACAGAGATTCCCACCCAGCTCACATTTCTTGACAGCAGTGCAATGTACAATGGACATATAATGGCTGAAATAACACAAGCCTTATAGGAATAGGGATATAGTGGGCATATTTAGTTAGTCTGAACTGCATGAAGGCCAGGTTGTGAAGTAGCAGTGCTCTCTGTTTCTAGGTTTTGCCTAGGAAGATCTTTTCATGCAAATTGTCTGGCTAAGTATTTTCAAACTAGCTAATCAGTGCAAAGATTCTCCCAGCCTTGGAATCACAGCTACTGCATATGTCACTTCTGTATGCGTTTTACAAGTAAGCATGTAATTACCTCCCAATCAAAACTAAAATTTCTGTTCTAAATATGAAAAGACATTTTAACATTCAGGAAGTTGAAATGTATGCAACTGAATATAGATTCTGTAGGTCATGTTTAACACAAGTTATCATAGGCCAAGTAAATCATTTAGAGTATGAGCTTTTCCCATGTCCCCAGACTATTTCTGTTTATTTTGAGCTGCTTTTTGCATATCTCTATCAAGGTTAAATCCTATTAATTTTTATTCTGTAAATACTGACAGGAGGGATTAATTTGTTAGTTTTGAGGTAATAAGAATTTAACCATGTGAAGACAAAAAAGGAAACCCTTCAGCAAGATGCATTTTGCATTTCAAGTATGTGCTGTTGTAGTAGATACAGCAGCAGTTCAGAGTATGTCCACTGAGTTTCTTACAGACAAACTACTGGTTCTCTGTGATTGTGCTGCAAGGCAAATTAGGCTCTATAAATTTCAAACAAGTAAAAGGAAAAAAAAATTACAGTGAGTTTGACTTTAGCCAGGGGTAAATATAATAGATTACCCTAATGAATGAATATCAGAAAATTCATCTGCTTGAAGTGGAAAATCTTTGTTCCAGTGCCTGCTCTCTGGACCATTTCCTCTTGCTTTCCTTCTTTAATAAGTAGGAATTTCTATTAACAAAGCAACTCTGTGAAAATGGGATAAACCCAGAATTTTCCTTCACAGTTGAGTGTCCTGCTTGCTGCTCTTGAATGTCTTTCTTGTGGTTGTGCTTTGAATTTTCTGCTGCATAGTAGCCTGGGTGTGATGAACCTTTATTCTAGATAGCTTACTAGCCACTGGTGGTTGTGATGGAAGTATTCAGGTTGCAGAGGACCAGGAGCAGAGGTCTTTCATGTTCTGAAATTACCTATGAAAGGCTGCCAATATGTCCTTTACTTTCTCCTCTGTAGGAGTAGCCATGACTTGCTACTGTTAGATATGATTTAAGAATACCAGTTTTATCTATTTTTTTTTTTTAATGAGATTTAAATACTGTAAACCAGTCTGAATGGTGTTATGTAGGAGCAGCCTGTCTGCTCTGCCTGCTTACCTGGAACAGCTCCATCCTCAATAGAAGTGCAGATCTTAAAAATTAGAAAACTAAGTAGTCAAAAGGGCAGAAACTTGTGAATGTAACCTTTCCCAGAGAAAAGTCATCCCAGACAATTCTCTTGAAAAGTTGTTTTGGATTGACTAGGGTGAATGGCTCTAATGTGCAAGTTGTTGTGTGTTGGTTTGTTTGTTTTTTTCTGGTGGGTGTTTTTGGTGGTGGCATGGATTTTTTTTTTGTGTGGATTTTGTTTGTTTAGTTGTGTTTTGTTGTTGTGGTTTTATTTTGGTCTTTTATTGTTTTCTTTCTTTTTCTAAATATGACCCTTGGAGAAAAATGTGCAGGAAGTGTAGGCTTAGGTAAAGGTGATGCTAAACCCTTTTGAGCAGAGAAGAAAGTCTTCCAGAAAAGTTTGTGATTTTTCACATACTTGGGTGTCTGAGAACTGGGATTCTTGTGATTTATCTTTTTGGAAGTGATTCTCATTTAACTTCTTCCATTGCATATGGCTGTGAAGTAGCCACAAGTTTCTATTGCTTTCAAGGATCAAAAGGCATTTATTTCTTAGTGAGAACTGCCTATTAAAGTTAAGTATCTGAGTAAGATACCGAAGCATTTTGAAAAACTAATCGCTGGCATGGACACAGAACCCTTTTGAAATTCTGGTCCTAATTGCTGTTGTAGATTAATTAATTTTTTTATGGAAGTTGAAATTGTGTTTTAATACTTGGAACGGAGATTCTTCTCTGAAGAGTAAAATTCACTGAGTAAAATTAGTGTTCAAACTTCTTTGTTCTCTGTGTAGGCCTTTGAAAAGGCATTTTCTAAAAAAAAAAAAAAAAATAAAATACATACTTTATTGCATCCCTTTTGTGAAAGTAGTGAAATGTTGTTAATTCCTTATGGTCCGTAAGGGTAAATATGTGTTATTCGCAGAAGTTATTACCCAGTAGTCCAGATGTCATTATGGTCCATTGTGTAATCCGTATTTGTTTCTGCTATAAAGCGTAGTTTTGAGTGAATAGACCCTGCAGCTCCAAAGGAGTTGTAGAGCATTGTGGAATTTTTTTCTCTCTCAAGGAGTGCTGACCCAGTAGGCTCTGTTGGCTCCCTCAAGGGTGTCACAGTAGCAATGTAAATCCATGTTTGGCAAGATGTGCATTGAAGGAGTCATAAAATTGAAGTATAAAAAATTAGTTCGAAGGCCCAGTAGACTGAGTTTCTAAAATAATTAAGGAGCATAACTCTGATTATTTCTTATTACGAGGTGATGTATTGTTTTCAGATAATATACAGGGAAGAAAGAAATTGGATTAAACAAATATGCACGCTTTGTACAAATGAAAAGCAGCGTTTTGCAATTAATTGCATCGTTGTTTCACTAATCAGATAAGTCCAGAAATGACCAAAGAAACCTTTTAATCAGTCTGAAATTTTCTTAAAATTTATGTGACTGTTGAATCCATTATACTGTCCTGTTGCTCTTTTTCACTGATGTCTTGTGATCTGAGATGGTTTTAAGAATCCCATCACTAAGGTAGCATTATGACACCTGAGGGTGCTCAGGATAAAATGCTAAGAACTTCAGTAGATAGAAAAATAACTTGTAAAATGACTGTTTTTCAGTTCTGAAGGAAACCTTTCAGAGCTGTAGGATCGTTTACTGAGTTAGGCATAGCTGAGAGCTTTTTTTTATCAAATTTCAGTCCAAAATATATTATTATTGCTGATGTATAAATCCCAGAAAAATAGATTTGTAATGGAAATGCCAGGAGACTCTTAACTATAATCATTCTTGTTAGTGTAAATGCCTAGAAATGAATACAATTTTCATTAATCTGTTATTATGTGAGACAAGTGACCACTTATAGAGAAATCCATAATAATTCAGTTTAACCGGCTGCATTCAAAAATGCACTTAAATGTACTCACCTCTGTGTAAAGGCTTTGCAGAATGATTTTGTGGGCTCAAGTTCCACCTGCGACTTGTTTTGAAGTCTTAGAATGTGTAAATCTGATGCTGATTTTTTTCACTGAGGGTATTTCTGCCTGGTTTTCACAGAAGTTTTGTAGGTACTTAAACGACTTAAAATGCCATCCAAGATGCCTCCTATAATGTCTTAGACATTAGATGTGAATGAGGACAGGGTAGTAGTCTCCAAAATTGTTGCTGTGCAGGTGCTCCTTTCAAGTGAATGGATGTACTTGGTAGTTTTTATTGGCCAGAAAGTCATAAGAACTTACTGACAGCTCTGATATAAGGATGTTTAAAATCTGATGAGTTCAATCATACAAATAGTGTACCTTTTTATTCTTAGTCTTGTGTCTGTACTATTACCAAATGCATTAGTGAGGCAGCGTTAGGAGACTCATGTGGCTCCTACTAGGGCCAGACTTTGCATGTTGATAAATGAAAGACATTAGTTTACCTCAATATCATTCTGGCACCCTTTTTTGCTTTCAGTAAAATGAATAGAAAGGAACCCCTTTATTCTGGACCATGAAATCATCTTGGGTAAGGTAGATAGTAATGCAAAGTCTTAAGTGTAGAATTAAATTTTGACTCTTAGAGAACACAGTGGTATATGAACTTTTGATTCGTAGCATTTGACACTGTAGAGATAGACATGTATGATACAATAATATGCTGATTAGATAAGTTTTATAAATGCATGAAGGCAGCATTTCTTTAGTAAAGATACAGAAAGGTTTTGGTTTAATCAGTTCTATGGGGAAGCAGTTGTTTTTGTAAGGGAGTATCTTGTATTTTAGGTAAGTTAGATTATCTCAAGTTAAACTCTTTGAAAATAGAAATGTGCATATGTGTTTTCTCATTAGGTAATTCATACCAAGGAATATTTTCAAATGGAGCAATAGTACTGCTGGCAGACAAAGCTACTATTCTTTTGTAATTTTCAATAGGCTGTATTTATTACTTTCAATATCTGTTTGGAAATTATATTGGAAAATGCATGTATTTTTTTTAACTGGATATCATATCATTATAGGTAAATAATATATTGACTGCAATATACACAACCTTTTTATCTTTGTAGGTGGTAGGAACTGAAATATTGTTTAGCTGTGGAGATTAATATTGCCACTTTCTTCATATTCTGTGTAGTTAGATGCAACAGCTCTTGGGGTTGGTTAGTTGGTTTGTTTTTCCTTTTCTGTCCGTACTTTGCTGTGCCTTTCTTGGTGAACAGTATGCAACCACCCTTCTTACATCACCATCTTAGAAGTGAATCCCTATGTACTTGTGGCTGTTTGTAACTCAGTAAAACTGCTGTTTGGCTTTTGGAAAATGATTCTCAGAATTCTGTGCTTGGGTAGAGATTTGCTGTCAAAAGAAACTTGTCTTTGTTTTGGGCTGGTGCTAAGCCTGTGTCTATCAATGCCATTTTGAAATTTAGTATTCAGGACTGCAGGATGTAACAGGAGAAGTCGTGTTGAAATCACACTGAGGTTTGGGTCCAATATACTTTCAGTAGTGCAAACTTTTGTGGTCTAAAATTGATGACTTAGGTAACTCTTAAAGAACTGCCGTGGTTTCATTGGAAAGGTGATAGGTCTCATCCTGGTTTGAGAGAAAAGGAAAGGATGAGAAATGCACAGCAGGAGTTCTGCATCATAAATTCATGACTTCATTATGTTTGTTTATTTTGAATGATATCTTAAATGGGAAGGAACTGTGTCTGGTAGCCTTAATTATGAAATAAAGGGGTGAGCCAAAATCTGCATTTCGTTAGGTAATGGAGAACTAAATATTAATTAGATTTTTATTGATTAATATTATTAATGCACTTTTAATACATAAGTTAATGCTTATTCATAGCTCTGATGGTAAATGACAAACTGCTTACTGAAGCTCGAAATCAGACTGTTTTCCACAAATTGAAAAAATAATTCTGTATATCTGATGGGCAGATCAGGAAAATAGTGTTGTAACATATCAGCAGAACAGACAAATTGGTTTTGTCTGGCTTTAATTTTTACCTTAAATTTTTATTCCCTCCTCCCTAAATTCTTCTGCCTCAAAAAATATTTTCTTTACATTTCCTTATCATTTTTTTTACCTTTAAGATAAGGAAAAATACAGTTGAGCTTAAGTAACAACAGCCATTAAAAAAAAACCAACAGGCTTTCTTCTCTGTGTAGACATATAGCAAGGTCATGGTTCTTTAATTGCTGTTTTTATTTCATTAGGCCTAGTTAAAATGTGTGTGTCAAGGAGGAAAGCTTGATTTGAGAAAGTAGAAAAGTAGAATCTTGAACAAGGGGACCTGAGAGGAATTGTATTGGAAGATTATACTAGATTGTAAGAAATAGCCTCAGAGTAATTTTTTTGGTAATAGAGAGCCTATACTGTGGCCCGAAATGGCAGACAGTAATCTCGTTACTAACAGTGATTCTTCTCTTTTGTCTCAGCTTATAGGTTAACTGATTTTTACTTTATTTTTTTTAAACTATTGAGGAATGAGTGTTGTTTTGGTCTGGTACCTTTCCCAGATACTGTGGTGGGTAAGTTAAGGATGAGCGCATGAATTAAGAAATTTGCATATGTTAACATGTTCACTATACCTTACAATTTCAGCCTTGCTTTCAGTGTGTATTTGAGACCTCTGCCACTTCGTTTTCCAGCATATGTCTGTGCTACAGTCAAGTGGTCCTAATGGTTCTTGGGCCATTATCATGAAAATGGTGGTTGCATGTTTGAATACCTACTGATTTTACCTACCGTCCTCTGCAAGAATACTTTTCTAAGAAAATTTTTGAAATGCATGTGCTGTGGTTATTTGAAAGTATCACTTCATGCTTCCTTATCTTTATGAAATAATGAAGTATCTTTAAACCTGAGTGGTTGGAATGAGTGTCCCATGGGTCAAATTCACTGAGATCAAAATTGTAAGGGCGACTTTGGTTTTGTTGGAGTTAATATTTATGTTGTATATCTTTTTCTGGGAGAAAGAAGCTTCCTGCCTTGAAATGTGTGGGTTTTATGTTGATGTATTTGTGGCTGAAGTTTCTGGGGTCAGTCATTACTCCTTTTGCAGACGTGCTGACATGGAGGTTTTGCTGGTTTGTTGTTTTTAATGCTAATGTCAGAGTAAGCAATTGTCTGAGGTATGTTCCATGGCCAGCATTGGGTGTGTTGAGACTAATATTTGTGGGAGAGGTAATATTTTCATTTTAAAAGTATTTTAAGGAGAGAGGCAGTCTGTAAGGTGAGGCTGTGTTTGCAGCATTGGCAATTTGTCTTTTATGAATGACACTGGTACTGGATCTATTGAGGACAGAAGGACTTTGCTACTATTGCAGTTAATTACAGTAAATAAGTGGTGTGCTGAAGGCAGTCTTGTTCCTGGAATCTTCTTACATCTCATTTACTTATGTTCAGACAGCCCTCTGAGTTGCTACTGCTCTTCAGGTTTTAGTGCAGTATATATGTATTATATTAGGGGCGTCCATTTCCAGATTTTTGAGTTACTTATGTATTCCTCAATAATAAATTGAGAATATATTCCTTAAATATATTTTTGAAACTTGTATTTCAGAACAGGGAATTAGAACATAATGTTAAAATCTGAGTGGAATTGAATGTAGAGTTACTCAGCATCCAGACAGATTTTTGTCAGGTACTGAGACTTGATACTTCCTTTGCAAAAGCATGCGTGCATAGTGTTCCAAAGAGCTTGATATATTGTATAAACAATGAGTATTTACATTTGAAATTCTCCATTTTGATATATTTAGTTACAAAATCATAGAATATAGGAATATACAGTAAGTGATAAAGTGAGAGCATGTCCAAAGTAACCATGGAAGATATTCAGTCTACGTGCTATGGCTTTGGAAGCCCATGTTTTAAGTTTATTTAGGATCACTTCCATTTGGCAAGAATAGCACAACATCACTTCTACCAACAGAATAGGATCCTAGGTGAAGTCATGATCAAGTATTTACAAGAAGCACTCTGGTAAAATCTGAGCTTGTAGAGAAGAGAGAATGAAGTTTAACCATTGTGAATTAACAGCAGGCAATTTACCAGGCTTAAGAAAGTATGTAAATTACATGAACAGGTTTAACCCACAAACACAAGCTATAACCACAAACCTTGAAAGTCTTTAGTAGTATCATATTCAGATGTGTGCAAAATACCTTTATAATGCAAGTTTAACATTAGTTTTTAAATGTGTTTTCCTGCTTGGGAGAGAAGTATATTGCTCAAATTGATTTGCAAAGAGTAATGGTTGATCTGGTTTTGTTTGAATTTTTTTTTTTTTTTTTTAAGAAATGCAGTACTATAGAAAAAAGTGCTAAAACATGGTAGAAAAATGTTCTGTAAAAGATAATTGACTTGTGTGAAGTCACTGACAGAGAAGCATGGGAAAAGATTCCATTGCATGTGAAAGGCAGAAGGTTTAAACTACTATTAAGGATGTTGTGGAAGGTCAAGGATCTTCTTTATGGGTCACTGAGATATTTTGAAGAGTCATTTATAAATGTTTTATTAAAAGTATAACAAATTAATATTTTCTGCCTTTTTTGGCCTTTTTTTTTTTCTCGATAAATCACAGAATCAGAAAAGAGAAGTAGACAAAAAATTGAAGCAACTCAATTTCATGTTTTTCATCAAGCAGCCCCTTCTGTCCCATGCTGGTGAATGCCTTTGATTCTCCCTATTTCTCTTGCTGGGTATTTCCAATGTACTGCTCATGAAGGAAGTAGCACGGAGACAAATGCTGAGCGCCGTCTGTGATGACATATCTGTGATGGCAGCCTTCCTGCTCTACAAGAAGCAGGATTTAGGGGCTAAATTGGAATGGTCAACAAAGATCAATTGATCAAGTAGCTGAATAAAGAATGATTTATTATTTCTTTTTTTTTTAACTGCCAGACATAAACAATCCTTACCCTGGTAAGATACTGTGAACTAGTAATTCATGGGGTCAGTGTTTCTTAGTGTAGCTGACTACACTTTGCAGGCTGTGTTTGGTTTTGCTGTTACTCACTGGGCCTCTGGGTGGGAATTGTTGAGGGTGGGTTTGAATGGAGCTTTCTGACTATTATATTTGAAGATCAGTGTCTTCTGGGGGAGAGTGTAAGGTTAGTATCATGGCAATTCTTCACATATGTTGATCCTTTGTGCAAAAACCTGAACCTACTTTGCATAAGCTGGTAATAATCAGGACGTTTTCTGTTCTTTTCTCCAAATAAAGTCCATGGTTGTTAGATTTGTAGGTCTTTTACTGGTAACATCATTGAGACAACCTTTTGTTTTTGAGGAGGTTTCTCACTTGGGAATCCTAAGGTGGATAATGAACAGCAATTTGCAATGTTCCATATGTAAGGTCTGTGAGAAGGATTATAAATAAAAGAACAATGTCTAGCTATACAAAAGAAAAGACAGAAAAGGGGTTAATAGTTAAGCAGGCACTTCTCTGTGTGTAGGGAGCAGAAGAGAAGCAGCATGCTGGCTTTGAAATTTTCAACCCTGGGATGCAGACTGTTGCTCACTAGGAAATTGGAAGCCACTGAGGTGGTAGTGAAAGGAAGCAATTGTCTACCTTCAGATTTTCTGTTCCTTTTAGAACTTATTCCAAATAACTGAACAATAATCAAGACAAATAGCAAATCACAGTAATTTAACCTCTTGTAATGAGAGGTAAAGTTAAATGATGGTTCCTGTAACTTCTTCTGGGATCCAGGGCAAAGTCTGAAGCAGTGCTATCAGGTACTGTGGAAAAAATAGGGTCTCTTCAATCCTGTGGTCACCTTTGCTTAATAATTGAATTATGAATGAACTGACACTTGAAAGATGAAGACTTGGAGGCAATAAAATATGGCCGTAGTAAAAGCAGCAAGGAATTTATAGAGAATCAATATAAGTAGCTTTTAGTTAAGTTTGTTCTGGATGTTGATATGTTGATGCATCTTCCAAACTCAGAGAAGAGATGAAGTAGTTTGTATGTGTATCTGTATATATTTGTAGGCTGAAGAAACTCGCTTAATTTTGAAGATCTAGAATAGAATGCTAGTGTACATGGCTATCTTTGGATATATAATATGTCATTTTGTAGTAAGAGAAACCACATGCTGTTAATGCTGTTGTTCGTGCTATATAAGTAGATATGTAGTTGAATTTTCCCTCTCATTCCTTTTTTAAGTCAGGGGTAAGTGAAAGCTTAACTAAGAAAGATATTTGAAGGTACCTTATGGATGGGGTTTGGTAAGTTGGTATTTCTGTGATTTAATACAGTCCTACTTGATACAGGTCTTGTGGGTCTTTAAAGAGGAAAAATATACAGTTCTGGTTTAAATATGCCACTTAACAACTTCCATCTTATGTTAGCAGAATCACCAATCTGCTCTTGAAATGTCAGTAAAATCAATTCTATGAAACATAGTTGGTTTTCAATCTGAAACATTAATTTGCTTTGTAATGCCTACTATATAACTGACAGTTTATTTAAATTTGTCTTAGGAAGGTGCATCTGAGATTTTAATTAAACTGGTGTATGCCTCTCCTGCAGTGTGCCCTTGTTTTGCATAAAGAGTTACATAACTGTGTCCTTTTGTTTTTTTGGTTTTTTTTTTTTCTCCTTGTGCAATAGTCTAGTTGTTAGGTTCTCCTCTCTTAACTGTTTCTGATGGTAGTGTATCCTTTTACTGTAGGGTGGTAAACCATAACAGAATTTATTCCTTCCCCAGTCTCTAGTTTAGATTGGATCCACACTGTTGGGTCCAGCATGTCTGAGAGCACATTCCACATCTGGGTAACAGCTCTTTTTTCTTACTAATTATAGAATGAATCCAGGGATTGGTAGTCTCCTGGAATAAAGTCATCCCATGTGACTTTTATGCCTTTCATAAATTTTCCTATTGTATTTCCTACTTGCAGTTTGACCACAGCAATGCTGGGTAATACCTGCACGCAAGAAATATGCGTGTGAAGGTTGAAATGCATTCATGAACTTCTTTGCACTGAACATCAGCTAAGGTGCAAACCTCTCTTCATCGTATCTGGTCTGTATCTGCAATGTTTCCTCTGGTTCTTACTGTTTATTTTTCATTGATTTAAGTCAGTTTGGCCTGACTCTGCAGTGCTTGTTTCAGCCTCTTTCCCTTGTATGTGTGTGTACCAGCTTCCATTTATGCAGTTCCCTGGGTCTGTTATGTTTACTCTGGCTGTTTGAGCATCAATGTTTCAGCGAGTGTAAGCATATTTACAAACAAAAAATGTGAAGTTGAATTTGTAGTGTGTAAGTGTCTGACCATTGGACTTAATTTAGGTGGCACTGCTGTTATACCATGATACTGACTGCAGCAATAATGGCAACCTATGCACTTACCAAGACAGAAAAAGAAATTCTGTATGTTCTGTCCTCACATCTCCATTTTCTGAGGGCACATATCCATAAGACATAAGCATGTGCTAGAAGTTAAGCTTATAAGAGTTTTGCTGAACATTGCCCTTTTGGTCATACTGGCTTCAATCTGCAAAACCAAATAGAGTTGGGAGGTGGGGGAGTTTTCCACTGTAAGTAATGGTAACAGAAATAGGATTATGTCCTGAGTTGTAAGTGGCAGATTAGACAGCCGTCGAGAGAAAATCTGTTTTCTAGCAACTATTCTGAGGGATAAAGAACCTTAGGAGGGGAAGATAAAATGTGATATATAGGCAGAATTGTTTCTATGCAGAATATTTTTTCCAGATTTCCCTAGAGGCATCAGCTGTTCTCTGAAGAAGTTCTCTGTGCTTCTGATCAGCTTCCCACACGTTCTCACCCACACCACTTTGCTGTGTCATCTTAATGTCATTTTTAAATACTAACAAAAGAAGCATTTTGTTTATAACTCAGAAATAAAAATCTTGAGGGGGGGAAAAAGAATGCCTTTTGTGTTATTTTAGCAGATCAGAGCTGACTCATGAGTAACAAATAAGAAATAAAGTAATTAATGCATTTGAAATTTGCAATTCCCGAATTAAGGGTTTGTTGAAGTAGTACTTTGATTATAGTCATGAGATTTCATACACTTTTTTTGTGTATGATTTACCTTGCTGCAAAGTATTAAATTTAGACTGTATAACAGTATAATAATTTGTAAAACTAGATATAACTGGCTCTTTAAATAGCATGCTAAATGGAGCAGTGGGCAGGTACACTGGAGGCTAAGTGGAAAGATGGAAAAACAATCTTCTACTGGGGGTGGTGGTGGGGTGAAGCTATGATATGATTTACGTAGCATGGGAAGTTTTAGTCAGCCCTTGTCATTTACAGGCTTTGTGTTGGCCTGATATAACAGCTTCCTACTAAAACCAGAAATGGTTACTGGCACCATTGCAGGCAAGCACCTTGTGCAAGTTAACTTTTACACCAAACCTGAAAATTTTCAGGGCTACTGAACTCACACTGTGTAGTCTTTTGGAACTGCAAGGTGAAAAAGTATTACTCCTTGAGAGGTCAGTGAAGCTTGAACAAGTTTCTTCCTAGGAAAAGGAAAAAAGGTGTTTATTTTGGAGTATTCCACATACTTTCCAGTTGTATGTAGAAATAACTGGCAGTATATGAATAGCAATGGGAGAAACATTATTTGTATTAACTGGATCACATTTTATCAGTAGAACAAGTGCTCTGTTGCATCTCTCCTGTACATTTCTAGGCAAGTATCAGACTAGATTAAAATTTGCACATTTTTATTATTTGCAAAATACTTATCTCTGTATTATGCATATACAGCAAAACACTTATCTCTGTATTATGTTGGCTACTGAGTAACATAATTGGGATTTTGATTGAGCTGGAGTGGTCTTGAGATCCTTGAAGTTAGATCTACCATGACTATCTGGACAAAAAGAATGTTGAAATTTGAATTAAGATTTGATTCCATTTATGTAGAAGTTCAGCTTTTAATTTTTGTTTGACATTATCATGAGTTTCTTCACACATTGTAAAAAGAGCTTCAAATTGTTGGGTGCGCAGTGCTACTGTTGCTCTTTATTTTGCAGTAGCAGCTACCAGCCCTTGCAATGACCCTGTTCTAATAAAGACAAAGATCTTGTGCTTGAAGGAGGTGAAGTGCAATTTTTGTCTCAAAGTGTAACCAACGATTTATCTCCCCTGAGAAGTTTCTTTTAAAAATACATATATAAGCTTATTGGTGAGGAAAAGGCTTCCAGCACCGCAGTAGTGTTCTAAAGATCCACTGTAGGAACATCTGCCATTAGAGGGGCCAAGGTTTAGTGCACTTGGATTGTCTTTCTGTATTTAAAAGCGAACAAACCAACCCAACAAGGAATCTAGACCCTCCCCCCCCCCAACTTCTTTTCCAGTAACCTTCAAGCACAGTTAAGTCCATGACTTACAAAAGTACGATAGTTGGAGTTGCTGTTATGGGCAAAATTTATTGGTGTCTGTTAGATTCTTTTTTTTCTTCCTTTTTCTCTGCTTGTGTAGTTGCACTCCTGTTATTAAGAGAACCTGACACTTAAATGCGCTATATAAAAAGCAATGGTGTGATAGAGAATTAAGATTTTGATTAATTACTTCTATCTGAAGACCTCAAAGGTCATTCTTTTTGAACCTGAGTGTGCTGTTAAGCCTTTCAATTCCATTTTGAGTTAAACTGATGTTACAGTAATTTCCCAGTTTCAAATGGATCCACTTCAAATCTATCATACTACATACTGATTGACTTTCTGCAGCTGGTGGGAGATGGCAGTGGCTTTTTGTTTCCTTTCATTTTACCCTTTTATCTACTCACCAGAAAGAATTGGGGAGCAAATGAAGGTAAGTAGTTACTTTAACAAAATGGGCATTAACTGTAATGTGTATTGCCTTTTTATTTTTTTGTTTGTTTTAATATGATGGCAATTGTTGCTTATCATTATCATTAAGATATGATGAAAACTTACCGTTTCTTAAGGACACAGCTTTTGGGAAGGCCTCTTAATCCTACCAAGTTTGCCAATCCTATTTTATGGAAGGTTGAATGACCACCTTTGTTGTACTTCTAGCAACACAACTGTGTTAATCATCTGGTAGTAGTAAGCTTATATGAGAATAGACTTTGCATCCCAAGATGCTATTTATATATCTTTGTAAGTGATGTGGATCAATGGTGCTGTTCACTGTATCACCTCTATACACCTCTGACACAGCATTTTGTACAAGTGACTACATTATAAATGAGACTTCAATTTCATGCATACCATTATTACTGACTTGAGACAAATTTCCCTTCCTCTAGCACCTAAATTGCAAGAATTAACATTAACAA
Source organism: Forpus xanthops (assembly GCA_032466535.1). Taxonomy (NCBI): domain Eukaryota; kingdom Metazoa; phylum Chordata; class Aves; order Psittaciformes; family Psittacidae; genus Forpus; species Forpus xanthops. Next base: position 20,003 of record JASSUY010025570.1, read on the forward strand.
GTACTTTTATTCTAAAAATATTGGTTTGTAATTCACAGCTGGAATTTACATAGATCTTTATTCATGAAGGTGAGAACAATTGTGATATTGCTTTTGGTTCAAATGAAGCCTTCCACAGCGGAAAGAAATTGCTATGTTGGTCTGGTTTTCCTTATGTTTTCTAAATATAACTCAACAGCAGTCTGGTTCCCTAAGCCATCTGCATTAATATCGCTAGAGAAAATAAAATGTCATATTAGTCATTTATTTTATAAGTGAGCATAACTTGGCAAAAAAGAAAATAATTCTTTGTAAGAAAACACCCTTTTAAGCAAAGACAGACCTCTTAATATGCTACAGCATAGAGGTTTCATGAGAGTACTGATTGTGCTTGTTCCTTGTTTATAGGCACCCAACTGTGGAGGCACTTTCAAAAGGTTTTTTTTAAGGCCTGGTTTTGAGTGAGTAGTAATTATTCACCTTCTTTGAGATTTTCGCTTCCTTTGTTTTAGATTGAAGCACTGTATAATAGGAAAAGGGTAATGATTTCTTTAAGGGTGAACCAGAGCAACACAAGCGAAGGTTTAAAGTGAACAGGTGGAATTCAGTTAAGCCAATGGTTCCAGTGTAACAGCAGTAGTATCAGTTTACTGTAATCATCTTTATGAAAACAGTCTTTTACAATGACACAAACAAAGTAAAATAACCAGCGTTTTATGTTCTCCATAAAGTTGTTAATATTTTACTTTATACTCATATTTTTTCTGTCCTTTCTTTGGTTTGTTGCCTTCAGGTGCTTGCTTGTAGTAATAAATCACATTTCAATCTTTCTTACCATTCAGACATGCAAAGGTATTCTCAGAATTGAACCATTTAAGAGCAGCATTCCTTGAGTTACCATCACTAGAATTTTATAGGTATACTATTCAGTATCCCTCTTTTTTATTAAACAGAGTTATGCTGTCATTACATTGCAAACCAAAACTCTGGGCTACAGTTCTCCCAGGAATCTATCTGCCTGACAATGTCATAGTAAATCCTCAATATGATCTCTTTGCCCATTCTCCATACATTGTATTTATTATTCTGCATTCTTTTATATTTCTTTGATACTTTTTCTGTTTGATTTTTGGGTCCACTTTACCTGTAGTCTTCTGAATTAAAGTGTGGCAATAGCAGCAAGGGACTTACTGCAATTTATGCTTAAGCACTGGGGGAAAGCTTTGTTGTTGTTACATTTGTTGTTTTCTTGTTTGATAGGTTTTTTTTTCTTTGTTTTTTTTTTTTTTTGTTTTTTTTAAACCCAAGTACCTTCTTGGAGGTAATTGTAGTATATGTAATGGTACAAAATATTTCCTTATGAACCTGTATGTTCTCTGTAGTAAATAATGCTACACTGGAGGTGGTTTGACTTAGAAAAGCGTGAGACTGTTAATGCCTTTCTCCTTGGGATTCTGCTGGCACTTAGCAGCCTTCTCTCGAGGCTGTGCAGTCTGGCTGCATATGCCCCCTTTTGATTAAAACTTAACATTTTAGTCTGGACATCAAATAGACAGCTGTAACAGCCTTCAGACAGTAGATAAGACCTTTAGCTCTATGTGTTTTAACTTTTTGATTATTTTAAAAGAGTTGAAATAACTTCTGCAGTGACTGCCTTTAGAGAGTCCTCATTTTCTAGTGCCATCCATATAATAGTAATTAAGCTAGAGCTTTTGTGTACTTGGAAGTGACAACACTAAAATTTTGAGCATCAACTCTGGGTAAATGCTGCCTTTTCTGTTTATGGCACTTCTAATGCACGCATTTCCATATAATCTATGTACATAAAGTTTTACAGTGTTTTTATTAATTATACACTGTTTATGCTATTAGTTTATTTCTTGCACCTTTATAAAATTTCCTTCAGAAAGAAGTCAGGTTTTGACCTAGGGAAGAAGGAAGTAAGGCTGGATTACAAGCAATCCTGTGGGCTGACAATATAACCTATGAAGAGTGATTTTAGTGCATTGTATTGGAGTATGTCAGCACTGTCTTGGAGTTCTTCTCTGCTTGCTTAAAAAATAAGATTAAAAAAAATATAGATAAAAATTCCTTTGAATACAGGAGCTGATTCCCGGCTGCTTTTAGCCATATTCCTGCTATCAAACCTATGTAGTTTAAATGGCAAATGAGTGGTCTAGTTACCTTTAAACATCTAATTATGAAATTCTGTCTGCCTCTAATCTGTGTAGCACAGAGGGAATAAGTGTGGTAATACTTGTTTTGTTAACAAAAAAGTATTCACAGTACCACTTAAGTTAAAGGCCACTACGAGTGTTCTCTAGTCAGCATTCACCGAAGGAGGGATGATGTATTAAGTACTGCTGATGCATAATTATTTGTTACCAGTTTCTCCAGGTACTGTTAACCCATTTTTTTAAAAAGCTTTTTAAATTAATTTTCTAACTTAAGACTTCCTAAACGTTTATTACTGGTCAGAAACTGAAATAAAACTGTAGGGGATGAGCATTAAGAAAGAAGGTAAAAAAAAATTTGTTTATTCTTTTACCTATTCTGTGCTTTGAGAATTTTAATGGAGTACACATTCATGCTGCCTGTAAGAAACAAAATCCAGCAGCAAAGAATATGAGAACATCTGGAGTGCAAGCCAAGTATTTAGGTCAACGAATGAGAGTTGCTGAAAAATGGTACAAGTGAAGGCTAGCGATTGAGCCTTACTTCTGCAAGATTATCTTAAAGTAGTACTTTTTTGTTGTTGTTCAGTGATTTAATTTATCTTTCAAGTTGCTGGGAGGACATAGTTTTCAGCTTCAGCAGCTTTCTACATGCCACTATCTTTTGGCTTAGGTAATTTCATTGATCTTATTATTAATGTGCTTCAGAAATTATGATGCAATGAAACTTGTCTCACAGGAGCAGTGTCTTGAGACACACTTGCTATAAAGGATCATGTGCTTTTGATGTCTGAAGAATATTTCTCCAGAGAAGAGAGTTTCTATTTAAATCTTTATAAAGCATTGAATATGAGATGTTTAAATTGTTTATACCCATAACTCATAGACTTTTTCTTCAGAGCATCCTGGGGTTATTCTCATGTGACTACAGGGCAAGTTAGCGTGGTTTAGATGAGTGGTCTAGATGTATGTGTCATAAATTAAGTACTTTATATGTAAGTATATTAGGTTATACGAAAAGAGGAACAGTGAAGCGAATAAGGGAATACAGCCAAATAATAATGGACATGTAAAAGCAATTTGACAAACATTGCAGTCTTTTGATATTAATATTCTACAGTTGTACAGTTTAGGCAAATACCAAGTTACTTTCAGGAGGCTGTCTAAGAGTGCTTTTAAAAATTGAAGTGAATATGGTAAAATGTTTCATCCAGTAGAATCCTACTTGATTTTCATCAGTATATTGACAAAAGTATTGCTATTATCTTAGTCTTATTCCCCAAATAGAAAATAGAGGTGTGATTTTAAAATAATTCCAGTTTTGATTTTATTAAAATGCTTTAATTATATATGCATACCATAAGTAGGCCTTTAGAGTCATTACACTCTGGTAGGGAAAGAATTAGTGCAGGAACATGGGTAAGATAATTGGAACTACAAAATGTTTCTTAAAACTGTGTGCTACAGCTGTCCTCATTGAGAAGTACCTTCATGCAAAATTCTGTTTATGTGAGTACGCTTTTTCTTTTCCCAAGTAAATTATATCAAATTCTAATTTCAAGATGTAGTATGTTTGTCTTATTCCCATCAAACATGTTAAAGTAATCCACAGCATTTTCACTGAGCTAAGGAATGCTTTTCTTTCTTGAATATTTTCTAGCCAATTGATTAACTGTGATGTTGAAAAGTTTGCATGGCTCATTCTTTAAGCATTTGTAAATTATTAGAAAAAAGCTTCTTGAAATTTTTTTTCTTTTTTTTTTTAAATAAGAAAAATAAAAACACACACACAAAAAAAGCTAAAAGGAATAGAGCAAGCTACAGTTAGTAACCAGTTATTAATGGCATTCTTGTTGTTTAGTGCAATGAGCAACTGACAGTACTGCAATGTGCAGTGATGTGATGACAGACAGCAGACAATTTCCATTAATACTCCAAACAAAAAGAAACTTTGTTTGGCTTCTGTATTGTGGAAACCTCAGTTTAACATTCATAATCTCCAGAGTTCCAAACCTCTTCTCTCTTATTAGAGTTGTCAGATAATTCCACATTTATTCTCCTGGTGATGCTGGATGATACTGTCATTTTCACTGAGATCTTACTTGGTTTTGTGAATCTGTGCTTTCAGTTTCATCTTTTTTTTAGGGACTATGCACTGTGTGGCACCCTTTATGGTATGTACTCTAGGAAGGTTCTGGTTCTCCATTTGTTCTTGCTACCCTCTAGCCAACCTTTCTGAAACATGAAGAGCTGGCTTTCTGCTTTAACCTTCTGGCTTAGGCTACTTCTGCAGCTCATCCACCTTTGCTACACCCAGCACCCTCCCTGTATGGATCCGTGTCGTAGTTTGAGGCCCCTCAAACAGTTCTGCGCACCCCCCCCCTCTTTCTTCCCCAGTCCCGGGGAAAATAGGAAGGAGAATCAAAAGAATGCAACTCCCACAGGTTGAGATAAGAACAGTTTAGTAACTAAGGTGTAACATAAATCA
>JASSUY010025571.1:0-26982 GCA_032466535.1 Forpus xanthops
CATGAAACTCAGAAAGTCCTTGGCCAGCGTAAACATTCTAAGCCATAACTATAAACACTGGTGTTATCAGCACTGTTTCCAAGCTGAAAACCAAAACCACAGTGCTGCACCAGCTACTATGAAAAAGAGAAAAAATTACTGCTGCTGCTGAACCCATGACACCACCCCATGCTCAAGAAACACTACCTCTCTACACGTTGCTGGTCAACTTAAGAAGTCAAGTCCCAAGAATGGTGTTTAATATCTACTGTCTTTGCCATTACTTTCCAAGTACAAAGTTACCTAGGTGATATTCAGCAACTAATCAATGAGCTGGATATTAAAAATCTCTGACTGCCCACCTGAATACCACTGGTATTTCATCTCATGTTTGTTTCACACACCCTGGATATGTCAGAGGCAAGTTACTCAGTGCCAAGAAAACCAGGCACCTGGACTCGGGAGAAAAACAGTCTAAACCTGTCAATTTCCCACATTTGCTCTGCAAATGCAAAAGGATTACTGACTCTAAACTGAAGACAATAAATTTTGCAAGCCTTCATCCCCTGTTGGCACTGCTTTGCTATTAGGGAAGCTTTATCAACTTAATCCAGGCAAGGTGAAAGTCTGAAAACTTTGCAATTGGAAATGTTTTCTGAAAAACATTAAAACAAACAAATAAAAAGCCTAAACAAACAAAAAATGCACACAGCCCAAACTTGAGATCATTTTCATTGCTTTAGTATGTTAAGACGGAGTAAATTTTTCTAAAATGCCACTCCTTTCTTACAGAAGTGTTTTTTCAACCAGAGGAAAACCATTTTCATTTTGGGTTTAAAACATTCTTCAGTTCTTGTTTCTAATGCGATACCTAAAGCTTTTTCCTTGACTTGGAGTTACAGAAATTGTTGCGTCACCACTGATAAAGCCAGATGCTCACAGTTACTTGGGATAAAGTGGCTTTTTAATAGCCTGCATCATTAACTACAGACATTTTAAATCTATAGAAGAGAGCTGTAATAATAATAAATTGTTCAAGAAAAAAAAAAGGCAATTGATATAACTGCTTCCAAAGTAGTGAGGCAAAACAAAATAGGTTTTCAGAGAAATGAATGAGTCACAGTACATCATCTACAGTGTTAGAAAAACAATAGATTCAGTCATGGGTAGGTAACACATAGTTATAAAGGAGCAAGTATAAAAAGATTCCTTACCACTCACCTGAAGATTTTAATAACCAGAAGGTACTGTCAGGGTTATTCACTCTGCCTTAGACAGCCCCAGGCACAGGCAAAGCCCCTCCTGGCTTTGCTTCCTTCCCAAACGGGAAAAGCTCTTTCACAAAAAGCAGAGTTTACCACACTACATCATCCACCAAAACCAGATAAAAAACCAATAACAAGCCATGCCTTGTCAGCTTCAAGAGAGGTGCTCCACTGCCTGAGCAATCTCATTGCTGGAAGTGATGCAGAGGAACAGTGATCCAAAGTTCTTTGGATTTGGTTAGCTGCAGAGGAACCCATTGAATGCTTTTATACCTTTACCTGCTTCTCTGAAGATCTATCTGTTACCAAATCATCATGTAAATACCTATAAACAAGAAACTTTAACCTATTTTGGCTGAAGGATTTACAGAGCCCATGGTTTTTTTTTTTTATATATGTGATATAACAATATCTTCCTCTGTTCTTGGTCCTCTGGCTACAGGCATTGTTCTAGTGATGGTCATCTACTGCCCCTGTGAAGGTAACTACTAGTAGGCTAATACATACTTGCTCACATCTTCCCAAATCATACCGGTACATTTAATCTCATTTTCTCAATCCTATTCAGATTGCAGTTGTGGAAAAAAAAGCTTTTGTGAAAGACTCAGAGATGTCCAGTTGAGCATGGGGATAATATCAAATTATCAATTTCTGCCACTGCCTTTCACCTTACCACAGTCCATCCTGGGAATCATTTGGCTCCATCCTCTCTGTAAGTTGCTTTAAGGAGCTAAAGATAGTAGAAAGATCCTCCACTGCTTTAGGCTGCACAAACCCACCTCTCAGCCTGTCGTTACACCTTCTCCTTATCCATTTTCTGAGATTCTGATGGGATTGGGAAGTGTGAAAGGTCTGGAACATGGCTGAATTTTCCCATCTTCTTCCAGAGAGATAGCTTATCCCCCCACCCTCACCCCATCCCCCCCCCCCAGGTGAAAAGGCACAGATTAAGATGGTCTACTATGAAAACATCTAAGACAGCTGCACAAATAGTTCAACAGGAATATCCCAGATGAGTAGCCAGTGTATCAAACTCTATGTCTGTGAGCTGGGCTGTTGTAGATCAAAGATACTTATCAGTTGATATTGTTCAGCAGCAGAGAAGTCATTTGTCTTCAATATGAACACAATGCTCCTATTGTTGCACATCAGCTAGGGACCAGTTCAAATATTGTGGCATTGATTAGCTGGTTTTAAGAAGGCAGAAGAGGTCTGAGTTTTAACTACAGTTGAAAATCAGGCAAGGTAAGCAGGAGATATATTTCATAAGAATTGCCTGATAAAAGGAATTGTCTAAGGTATTTTTTTTTTCCATATATAAAATATCAACTCCATCACTCTAGGGACATCAAACCCAGCATCTTGTCCACAGATGTGTCCCAAACCCCTGTGAGGATCAAGGCTGAAGTCTGCAAGCTGATGACTGTACCTTCATACACACCAGCGCTCAGGTCAGTGTCAAAGGACTTCTTGAGGAAGAAGGAACCCACCAGCAATAGCATTTTAGCATTTACACAGCAGAGGCAGCACACTGCTTAGTCTAGACGTTTTTCACCTCTCACCTGACAGTATGACACCATGGAGGCAAGTCCCACTGATCTCCCAGGTAGTGCGGGGTTATAGACCTTTCCTGAAGGACTTTCTCAAACCAGTGCTTTTCCAGAGTGGCATCAGGAAGCAGTGAACAGTCCCCAAGAACAATTTTTTTCCAGTGGTCTTACCCATGGAACTTCCAGGCTCAGAAATGTAAATAGGAAGTGCCACTTCTATTCAATCTTCCCTTGTGAATAAATGAAAAACCCCACAAAGTATCACTGAAGAAACAGTGACAAAATCCTGATTCATGGGTCTCACTCTACATCCTAATTTGCTTTAAAAAAAAAAAAAAAAAAATCAATGCTGCTGGACATTGTCAAAATTATAGATGTGCTACTATTTGTAGATCAGCTCAGTGCATTTATAATCCCAGGAGAGAACTCAATGCCAAATTTACTCATTTTCTCACTGATATTGGCAACATAAGAACACCTTTGCAATATCTGCTTCTTAGGCTAATGATGCCAATGAAATTCTGAATCTGAAAAAGCAACATCAGCAGAAATAGCATTGTGCCATTAGATAAACTAAGCCAACCTCAGCTTTTCCCCTTCTTTGTCCCTGTCCTACAAAGGAACAAGTAAATACAATAATCTTCTCCAGGTACTCTTAGGACAATGGCCCAGGAGTTGGGTGCAAATCACCGGTTATGTAAGACTCTTCCCTTCCTGAGATTGATACCTCATCAGATCTAGGAAGGAAGCTGGAAACTTCACTATCACTGCTTGGAAAATAGATGGACTCTGTCACTGATAACATGTAGCCATTAAGAGCATCAGTCCAGAACGCCTCAATTTTTACACTAAATATATAGAATTACTGAAAGGACATAGCCTCATGGCAGCTCTATTAGCTTGCTGAGCAGTACAGGTAGATATTATTAGTATGCAAGACAGAGAGGGAAAACCCTAGAACCTGTTTCTTCCAAAACTCAGTACAACCTTACCCTAATTTGCATTTATTATTGTAATGCCTTAGTAAAAAAAAAAAAAAAAACAAAAAAAAAAAAAAACCAAAGCTTCCAGTTTCATTTCACTGTCCCTCAGAGGCTTCCAAAATCATGCTAGAGAGAAGATGCCTCTACATGCTATCCCCACCAAGTGGAAATTAGCACAGGCTGACTCTAACCCAGAAAAACCTGGAAACAAGATGTGGATAAACTCTTTATCTTTCATTGTAAAACCTCTTCAGAGTTCAGCCTTGCTGCCTACCTTGTTTCTGTCATCTGTATAAATCCATCATCTCATACATATGTGAACACAATCAGGTGCCTCTCTCCAGCATTCTTGGTTGGCCCCTTTAGGCACTGGAAGCTGCTCTATGGTCCCTCTGGAGCCTTCTCTTCTCTGTGCTGAATAGCCCCAGCCCTCTCAGCTAGGAGGTATATCTAATAGCTGGGATATCTCCCAGCATGCTTGGATAGAGTGAGACCATTTTGTGACTTGGCTAGAAGCATCCAAATCCTTTCTGTGGTGTTCCAGGAACACGACTCAGTTGCGTATGTTAGCTCATCTGTCTCATTTTCTGGTGCATGATTCAGATTCCAGGGTTATCTACTGCACATTTGCACCACGGATCCTGTGCACAGTGCAGCCCAAGTGCCAACAGCCTGTGCCAATGACAGCTTTAATATGAAATATTCAGCTTGAAGAGGAGGCAGAGCTAGGTGAAGAGTAAGTGTTCAGATAGTGATGCATGCAATGTTACTGACAGAGGTTCAACCAGTCAGAGCATTTAATTTGCTATGAACTCAGTAATTACATGATGCTAGGACCAAGGAGTCTTTATTAAGAAAATTGTTTATTAAGGCCGTACAGCTGCAATTAATGCTAAACCGGCCCAGACTTTCTGAAGGCTCCTCCAAATCATTTCCCTAGAGCTATCCTGGCTACTCTTTTATACCCCACACTGATGCTTGCCTACAGACAGCACTATTTCAAAGTTAAGTGAACTATATAAATTGCCTACTTGTAACAACAAATATTCAGGTGAATATTGACTTCCACACCAATATACAACTCGGCACTAGAGAACTCTTCTGTGGAAGAATTATTTCCTTTCAGCACAAAGAAAGTCAGCCAGTTGAACACAAAGTAGAAGCTTTATCCTTCTGTTTCATAACTCAGTTCAGCTGAAGACAGCCCAAAATATTTTTACATAAATGAACATGACATCTATATTGCCTTTGATTAGAGGAATATTTGATTTTTGACATGTGTATAAGACTTATACTGAAAGCAACAGCACATGCAGCAGTGAACATCACAAACTTTTCAGAGCAAACTATCTATCTGGCCTTAAAATCACTGCAAACTCCAACCTAGTCAGAAACAAACCACACACTGTGTTAATCTGGAAGCACCTTATAGAAAGCCACTGAAGTTACCTTTAAGACAGATAATCAAGCGTAGCTTAAAACAAACAAAAAATAAAAAATTCAAGAAGTCCTGTTCATTATTCCTTCTTTTTACATCTGGGCTGAAAAGATCTTGCTTTATTTCCCAGACACTACATCCTGTAGCTGCTAGATCAGAGAAAAGGAGCTTTTCCTACCTGAAGCCACTTCTCATCCTTTCTCCAGCTGCCCAAATGGATGGCCCATCTCACTCCCATCATGCAGATTTCAATACCTCAAGTCAGCTTTCCACAGATATTTTCTTCCTTCTAGCAGCTTTCCTGAGAAAGATAGCACCAAAATATTGTTCCCCACAGTGGTCTCAGCAGCATCTTTTCACTTGCAGCAATTGCAGTGCCAGGCTGAGAAGCAAATTCTTTCAAAATACAAGAAAATCCTTACTATTTTCCGCCGCATCAAGGATAAGCTCCATCACATCTCTCCAAAGCATTTCAGTTCTGTCACTGCCCCATGCAGTGCAACCATGCCTGCAGCTTCCAAGCAAAGTCTGGGACACCTAGTGCCCAACGCTTTCTCCTTCGCAGTCATCATTTCTGTTGTCTCCCTAGCTACTACTCATTTTCATCTGTATATAGCACAGATTTAGGACATGGTGAATCTGTAACTCTGAACAGCAAATGCAACTGTTTCTCCTTTTCCATGAAAATCCTTTCACACTAACAAGGCAAAGTTAAATGCACATAAGCAAAAAGCTAATACTTGCAGACTGATTTTGTGCTGCATTGGTGAGATTCTCTTACCTGGATTTCTCCACTGGCACACAGATAAAGCTTTTAAACCTGCAACACCCAGGCAACAAGCCTAGTGTCTCAATACAGCCTTTGTGCTACTGAAACACTGAATGCAGCCTCTCAGCCTCTGCAAAGCCTGTGGGTCATGATCTGAAGTATCCTTTGTAGTTACTGCTTTCCAAAGAACACTTCCTTCTATTAACCTCAATAGGAGTGCTGGGTTTTATCCTGACAAAGACAAGGGGCCAAAGGAAATGCTATCATTTTACTATATAATTCAGTTCACCCACACATAACTTGCCCTCATCCATTAGTTCTAATCTGTGATTTGTATTCACCACCTCAAACACAACTGCAGGACATAATAAAATAGACTGGCAGTGGAGTAAGAAAATATCCCTGCAGGACCCCATTAAGAAGTACTTTTATGAAATCATGCCTCCTTACCTACCATTTCTTTCTTAGACCTGTTCACTAAATCAATTTTTTGATACATTTAGTATAAGCTGGTTTGATTCTCCTGAAAACTAGCCTCACCAGAGCCATGGTACAGCCTCAAGAACGCAGCCATGGAAACAGTTCCAGAGGCTGTACAGACTCCTTCCCTGCATACCACTCCATCTCACCCCAGCAGCATCTTTCACCACCAGCGACAGCCTCTCATTATAGGGGCTCTGCAACCTTATCCAGCAGCTTGTTACTCATGCCCTTGCTGCTAGAAAGCTTTCCCCAAAGGTAAGTATGGATTTTTCCTCTGTTTCAGGTCGACCATAGTTGGCTGACAGGTGCTCACCCAGCCACTCCATCACTCCCCCTCCACCAACAGAACAAGTGAAAAATATGACAAAAATGCTCACAGGTCAAGATAAGGATGCAGAGGTCACTCAGCAATTACTGTCACAGGCAAAACAGACTTGACTTGAGGAAATTAATTGTAACAGAGCAGAATAGTGAGAAATAAGAGCAAATCTAAAAACCTTTCCCCCACCCCTCCCTTCTTCCCAGGCTCAACTTCACTTCCCAATCTTCTACCTTCCCTGCCAAACACAGCATGGGGAGGCAGAGAATAGGTATTGCAGTCAGTTCCTGGTGCTTCACCTCTGCTAGTCCTTCCTGCTCATACTCTTTCCTACTCCATTGTGGGACCTCTCCCAGGAATGCAGTCCTTCAGCAACGATCTGCTCCAGTGCGGGTCTTCTGCAGAGCCACAGGTCTTTCCAGGAGTCAGATTCAGAACAGGTTTCCTTTGGGCATCTCACTGCCCCAGCTTCAGGTTCTTTAGGGTCTGCAGGTGGGTATCTGCTCCACCGTGGACCTCCACAGGCTCCACAGTCTGCCTCACTACAGGCATCAGAGGAATCTCTACAGTGGTGTCTATAGCACCATCTCACCTCCTCCCTCACTAACCTGGAAACACCACAACATTAATGGGAGCAGCTTTATCCAATGGCAGATCCATCTTGGAGCTGGTCAAAACCATCTCTATATAGCATAGGAGCAGCTTCCAGTGTCTTCTTTCAGAAGCCACCCTTGCAGCACCCCCAGCACCAAAATCTTGTCATGCAAATATATTATACCTCAAATTTAAGCTGCTTTCTTCCTCTCTTGCCATTTACCTACCTCGAGAAGAAACAATACAGTTAATTTTAAAGCAATCCTTAACCCGGCCCTTTCAGCCTTCATGTATGCAGTGGAAAGTAGCCCACTCACCCCTCATACTAATCTCCTATAAGGCCAGCTGAGGGCTTCTATGGCTCTCCTGATTGGCCTCCAGGTGCCACCATGGTCATGGGAAAAGAGAGCCCAGAATAAGTGGTTGAGGCCTCTTTAAGGGAATAAAAACGTTACATCATATTTCCTGTACAGCTTGTTCATATCTGTGCATCCTCATTTACAACACACTATTTTTTTCCACAGTAGTGGAACACACCCAACATGAATTTAATTTGGGATGCTCCGTAATTCCAAATCCTCTGGCAGCTGCTTCACATCCTAGCTTAGTACACTTAGTCTTGTGGAGAGCATTAGCTTATTGCCCTTGCCTTCATGCCACCTTTGAAACCTACCAGCATAGCATAGACTAGAACCAGGCACAGGCCCTGATAAGAAGCCAGTCCGTGTCCTACCAATACATCAGTCCGCCATTTGCAGCTGTACATTACTGCATCCGTTTTGCAGAAATGCATTAACACAATATTTGCCTAGTTTTCTTAAACAGAAGTGTCATGTGAAACAATAATCCAGTGACTATCATGAATTTATGCATTTGATGGTATCTTGAATGCCATTGTGAATTTCTCAAGCCACAATAAATTGCCATTTTACATAACATTAGCCAAAAAAAAATAAAAAAAAAAAAAAACCAAAAAAAAAAAAAAAAACAAACCAAATAAAAACGCAAAGGAAAAGGACACAGTTTTCTGACCAACACTTTAAGGCCCTCCATGCCCTACATTTTATCCAAACTGAGCAGGGAGGAGCCCAGCTGTGATGGGCAATTTCCTCAAGAACTGCCGCCTGTGTGTGTTTGCCTCATTAGCAGAGCATGGCTATTAGCTGCCTGCCCATTGTTACCAGGTTTAAACTGCAGGGGTTGAAAGAAAGCAGTGCTTTATTTATTTTTTTTTTTTTTTTTTGTGTGATCCAGAAAAGAACAGCAGTGTCTTCCAGAAAGTGTTGCTTAGCTGTGTTTGAATCTCTCTGTTATTGCTGTGCATCAGGTACTGGCCATTGCTTAATTTCTTTGTTTACCTGAGTAAGCTAAAAGCAAGGTGTGCTGGGTGAGGTGCTGCTTTGGATCTAGAAGATCTTCTGTTGGAGTCTCCAGCTTCCCTGGTCACACTGAGATCAGGCTGCTGCAGAGGATGCTTTTGGGGTGCTTTCCCTCTCCTGCCTGAGCTGCTACCCACCATCTCATGCTCCCTAGCTTGTTCCCTGCATCCAGCTGGCTGTCACAACAGAACATACCATTCACCAGGCAGAACAAGGTTGTAGGCTGAATATATCTGCATTAAAAAAAAATAAAAAATAAAAATTATAACTTTTATTCTCTTCAGATCTCCGAATTGGAATATTTTCAATAAAAATCTAGAACTAGGAGATGACAAACACACTTTTTAGGTGCTTTGGGCTTTCTCAGGTAATACAGCTTATCTTGGAAGGGGTTAAAAAAAGGGCTGAGCTCGCTTTGGAAATACCACTCACACTAAATGAGAGTCAAGCGCACCTATTCTTTTGTTATTTGTAAAGCTAAAGTTGCTATAATAAACTCACTGGAAGTGAAAATATTTGTAAGGTATCAGTTTCATTTTGAGGTTTTGTTGTTTTTTTTTTTTTTGTTTTGTTTTGTTTTGGTTTTTTTTTCTCTTTTTTTTTAAACGGTACTTAGCGGCAGTAAAAACAAGCAGCAGCAAGTAATTGGGGTGGATTGTTTGCTTCTGAGGTCTGTGATGTCTAACATGGGTGAACAGACCCGCTGGTGCTCCCTGCCTCAGTTTTCCTGCTGGCAGCAGAAGCCTGGAAACTGTTGAAAAATCCAATTTTGCCTCCCCTGGTATCTTGCACAAGAGTAGATTACTTTGCCAGAAATATTTTTATTGCTTTCAAAGTGCAGAAGGCTGATTTCCATGAGGAAAGGTAAAAAAACTGAATCATTTTTTATCTGAAAATATATGAAAGATGTACCTTAGGAAAAAGAGTTTTGGGTGGGGATCATGAAAGGGAAAAAGAAAGAAGTGCGAATGCTACAGCAGCATCAAAGGAAATAAAGTTAAACATTGTTTCATTTTTTTTGGAAAAAACAAAATGAGGAAGTCCAGAGGAAGCTGTGAAGATGCTCGTATGGAGAGAGGCTGAGGGAGCTGGGCTTCTTTAGCCTGGAGAAAAGAAACCTCTGAGGAGACCTTAGAGCAACTTCCAGCGCCTAAAAGGGCCAAAAAGAAATCTGGAGAAGCCCTTTTTACAAGGGTAAGTAGGGATAGGGCAAGCAGTAATGGCTTTAAATTCAAAGAGGGGAGATTTAGATTCGACCTTAGGCACAAGTTCTTCCCTGTGAGGGTGGTGGGGAGCTAGCATAGGTTGCCCAGAGAAGCTGTGGCTGCCTCATCCCTGGCAGGTGTAAAGCCAGGTTGGACTGGGTTTGGAGCAGCCTGGTCTAGCGGAAGGTGTCCCTGCCCATGTTGGTTGGAACTGGGTTGGAACTGGGTGGTCTTTAAGGTACTTTTCAACCCAAACCATTTGATGATTCTGTGATCTGTTTAGAGCAGCTACGTTGCATCAAAGTGTGCCTCTTGAAGCCCAGGTCCTGCTTTACAGTGTCTAATATCAGGCAGAGCAGGTTACCTGGGTGGGTGATGCACCACACACCTGAACATGGACTGTGCAGAGGTGGCTTGCAGCTCACTCTGTAACAGCACTGCTCATGCAGTGCACAAGCCACGCACTAATCACAGAGATGGATTTTGCCCAAAACTTCATCTGGCATCATGGGGCAGTGTGGCACCACCATCAGGCTTTCTGCTTCCCAGGTATCCTACATTTTCAGGCTAAAAGATATATTACCTGCACTATTACACTATAATTTATCAGTGTCCAGTTGTAAGAGTTAAAAGATAGTTTAAAAATCAAGCAGCAAAGATAACTCTGATCCCGGGGACCTTTTGTGCTGCTTCTCAGTGCTAGCAGTCAGACTGCAACGAGCATCAGGCAAATGCTGCTGGCAGAGCCTCGGAAAGCTCTAATAAGGTGATGAAAATGTGCATGTAACTCAGAAAGTTAACAGGAGTAGCAGGCAGGAGTCCTGGAGTTCAGACTGCTTGTCATTGCTGTTAAATAGGAGGTGTTTGAAGGGGCCAAAAAACGGATGGGCACTTGAAAACATAATCTGTAAACTCAGTCATCACTCTCTGTCAGCAGCCAGGACCTCTGCTTGAGGTAATGAAAACTGAGTTATCTTTATCATTTATTTCACAGCCTCATGTAAGGGCGCCATTTGTTGCCGTACTCCAGGAGGATGGAAATCTGCTGAGCTGCATATGTACATACACTTTGTAAGGCACATGCTAATACACCTGGCAGTACGTATTTTAGATTATTTCACCTTACACATGGAAAACACTTTTTTTCTACCAAATAATGTATACCTTTATCCAAGAATATGCCTGTTGGGTGGATAAATACTTTTCCACAACACACACTGTTCAAAATGTTACCTGTCAGACACCTGCTCTATGCCCATGAAAAGAGGAGCTGGCAAACCTGAAAACATGCTTTCAGAAAGCCTGCATAGGAAGCCAGGAAGAATTAGATTGGAATAATGAGTAATGATATGACAGTATGAAAGAAAGAAGTTTTTCTAAATGTGACAAACTTATTTGGGGAGCCTCGTTCACTTTGTCACAGTAACACATGATTGACATAACACAAATTTTCCTTATTTGTGGCTTTTTTTTTTTTTCTTTTTCTGCTTGTGGGGTTTTTGTTTGTGGTTTTCTTCTGTTGTTGTTATTGTTTTTTTGGTGTTTGTTTCTTTATACAGTGCCCCAAAGTACATGAAGACTTTGATATACAGATCTTGGTGTATTTCCTGTTTTTTCCTCCATGTAATTAAAATTAAACAGTTTTATTTCTGCACTTCGAAATGAAAATCAAGTAGAGAAGGATTCTGTGGCCAAGGCTGCTGAAGTGCCACAGTTCAAAAGCTGAATGCAGAGTGGTGGGTTTACCCAGAGCTTATGGGCAGCACAGCAGGGTGTAGAGCCCAGGCTGGTCTGGAGAGGTGGATACCCTAACGATGCCTCCCAGGGCAGGAGTCCCACCATTGCGGGTCTCTGCTGGGACCAAGGAGCCTGTGAGGCAGCAGTGTCTCTCCCACAATGCCTCGCACCATGGTCCAGGCACAGCATCCTACAAGGATCATCCCCCTCAGCACCAACATGCTCTTGCTGAGGTGCTGCTCACTTGGGGCAGTACTGAGGACTCCCCTTTTATTCTGTTTTCAAGTATTTTCCTTCTACATTGCCACTGAAGCTGTATAGTTAGAGGTTTTATTTACATGCATACAATAAGCTAATTATCCTTATTTATACATTTCTAAAAAATTCATCCATTTTAATTGCATTATGTTAAGTAATGTAACATGCTAAGCAGAGAGAAATAGCAGATGAAAACACTGGCTCTTATACAGAGTTCAACTACTACACAGAAGCATATGATTACATCTAGTAAGAGCAGCTCATTACAAACCATTACTGACAAAGAATTGTTTCCAATCTTCTAAGTAATTCTCCATTTCCATTACCCACTGTCCATAACTTTAATATTCCTGGTTTTGCAGGCAATGTATTTTGGGCTGCATTTTTGCTCATTATCATACAATGGTTCCTTGACTTTCTTCAATCTCTTCATTAGGATTGTTCCCCCTGCTTTGAGTTAGTTCCCCCTTCCTAACTTTTTTATGAAACAATTTGTTCATTGTGTGCTTAGACACACCAGCTCTTTGGAATTCACTGTCACCTGTGGCTTTTATTCTTGGCTTTCTTCACATGTAAGGGCTTTTGCAGCTTCTGGGGCCTTACCTAAGGCACCATAACGCTTCTGCCAAGACTCTGCTTGCCTCCTGGTAAACGCACCAAGATAGCTGGCCCTTACAGCATGTACCTTTCAAAAAATCCCATTCTTTTACAATGCTTTATTCCTTCTTCCTAATTTAGAATAAAATCCAGATAGAAGGGGTCTACATTGATCACCTACTCTAAGTGTTTGACCACTTCAGGGCTGACCTGAAGTTAAAGCATGCTGTTAAGGGCATTGTCCAAATGTCTCTTCAACACAGACAGGCCTGGGGTATCGACCAGCTCTTTAGGAGGCCTGTTCCATCTCCTCCAAAGCAGGAACCATTGGCCCATTTTGTTTACAATGTAAAATTTTTTTTCTTTTTTTTTTTTTTTTTTTTTTTTTTATAGAGCAAATAACTATGTTGTGAAAAAATGGCTGCATTTTTAGGTTGGGGACAGAAGACAATGCCTTATTTTGCCTTACTATGCATGGACCAGTCTCCCACGTGGTTTATTTTCTCTGTTTTTCACTATGTCAATCATGAGATGCTTTAAAATGCATTCCTGGCTTGAAGTCATGTCCTGAGAAAGCATATCCCAGTGTCTATTTTAAAATCTCCTTCTGCCTGCTGCAGAGGTATGGCAGGTATAGCACTGCCTTCCCAGGGTGCTAAGTGTGCTGGTCAGTAATTGTGATAATATGGTGATATATTAAAATGTTTTGTAAACCAATTTGCAGCAGGTGAGTGATTGCTTTGCTTGAGAGACTGAAATTTTCATTCCTTATTTTCCAAACCAGATACTTATTATAATACAGGTTACAAAATATCAAAGGTTTACCTTGTCTTGAGAAAATTTAGCTTCTTTTTGAGGCTTATAAATGGTTTATTGTGCATGGTTCTGAATAAATATTTAATTCTATATGACATCAGTATTCTCCACTGGATGTTATAGATCTGGTGAGAGTGTGGGCTTGCTTGCCAGCCTCAGAGTCCTCATGAGTTTTGATGCAGCTGTCATCTACCTCTCCTCACCTCTTGTCACACAAGGGCCATCTTCCAAAGCAGCCTGTTCAGCTAAATTATGTGTCAAGCACTATAGAATCAAAGTCAGTTTATGCTGCCCACATCTGCCTGGGTGCCAGATAAGAAACTCAAATGACATGGAGACATGGCAGAGGCAGTGCTGGTCTCAGGGATGCTTTGTTGAGTGAAAATGGGATTGCCCTCTGCACCTGGGGCTGCTCAGGCTTCTGAGGCCAAGAAAGGGAACCTAGCAGCAGACTCTGGAGCTCTTTAAATGAATACACACTTCCACATTAACTGAGGTGTCTCCCTCCCTGCCTCCCTCCCTCCCTTCATCCATCCACCCCACTAACTGAGCAGAGTGGGATCCTACTACTGAGTGGAGGATGCTGGTCCCCTCCTATTCTGACTCCCTCAGAGTCAGTTTCTGTTTCTAGGGCCCCCAAGGCTGTACACCTGGAAGGCTGCCACACAAACCCATCAAAAGCTTACTGGGGCTGGTGATGCCCCTACCTGTGATGCTCACTGGTGCCACAATGGCTGCTTCCCCCAGCCTCATCCAAATCCCTGCAAATGGAAGATTCATTTCTGAGACTGTGGGTGCCCTCTGTGATTCTCTGTGTACCAGTCACAGGAAGGTGTACAGCACAGCCTCCTGGGAGAGGGCTACCAGTGGTACTTTCCTTTGGGTCTTCTAGGTGATTACAGACCTACACACAGCAACATCACCTGCTCAGCCAGTTCCCACTTCTCCGGATTCATGGTACAGGCAACTTGGTTCTGATGGTTAGTTACAGCAAGGTATGAGACAGATTGTGAACGGTATTGGAGACCTTGGAAGGAAATTTTCACCCATGCACTTATGCACACATTCGTGCATAATTCAGCTCACTACAGAAACCCATCACTTCTCCATCTCAACAGTCATTGATTCAGAGCAGAGATGATGCAGATTTCCTGCTATATGGGAGTGTTTTGCTGCTGTTGCCTTAAATACTGAGGTGAATGTAGGTCCCAGGAGAGGAAGTATCACTCAGGCTTGAAGTTCATCAATAAAGTCTGAAATATTCGTCTTTCCCAGGATCAGTACTAACAAATAAACATCAGCAGAAAGACCCTGCAAGCATTGCAGCTTCTCTGCCAGTAACATGACTCCCATCCTCTGGGATTGATTAGGTATTTTTCTTGTGGGTTGCAGGCTCAGCTGTTGGCAATGAAGCAGAGATGCAGAGTAAGTTGTTTTTCTTTACTGGAGGAACTCCCAAAACCTAGTAATGTCTAATTTTTTTCAGTTTCTTCTTCACCATGTTGCAGTGGGCTGAATCACAGGGAGAAGGCTGAATGTGGCATGTTATTTACAGCTACAAAGAGAGCATATTTTCCCCTCAGATAATAGTTAAGGATGAATCAAGAGACTTTCTTTGGGTTTAATTGGTGATTTTCAAACTGATTTTATATAGCTTTCGATTTTCACATGGATTTTTTTTTAATTACTAGACCATTTGCAAGATATAATCTTCAAAAGAGACGTGTATTAAAGCCTCCAGGAAAATGCCATGAGTTCTGTCTCACAGTTATTGCATGTTGAAGAACCAAGCAAGAGGTTGGCAAGAACCATTTCTTGTTTGCACATGGTAATCTATCTTCCTTTGAGATGACCAGGTTCATTTTCCCAAGGAAATTCTACTTCTTTAGTGTTAAAATTACTTGACAATGCGTATGTAATATAAAAAGGCATCAGGGGAATATTGTCTGGTTTCCTCTGCCTTCTCTCCCTTGAGAAAGAAGAATGTTGTGTGGAATGAAATACTTGAGACAGTAGCCAGGCGGAGGGGAGAGTGGCAGCCCAGTGTAATGCAGGGATAACCACACAGTTTGTGTATGTAAACAGGGAGATGAGTTTTCCATCAGCTTCAGTCCCTCCATGTGTGATCTGTTATTTGAAAGATGGGATCTGGGGGAATGGCATTGGATATGGAGAATATTTTGGCCACAGTATTAATTCCATTTGCAGTTCCCACAAGTAATTTCTAGGCACAGTGAATCTAGTAGCTGTTGCACTGGGATGCTGAGACAGTTGGAAGACATCACAGCAACGATGTTACTGTCTGTCCTCTCCAAAAGGCTGTGGAGATTCGGGGATACCCTGACATGGGGTGAAAGGCGAAACTTGTGTCCTTCTTAGGAATGACCAAATTTGGAATCCAGGGAGCTACAGGCAGGTCACAGGCTGGGAGCAACCAGGTCCCTTACTCCTCATGCTTGTTATACAGCATAATTATGGTGTAATGTATAAAAGAATAAAAATAGCACCATAAACATAATGTATAAATGTTCATTAAGAGAAACAAGATGCCACACATGCTATAAAGTGTTTTCTGAGGAGGTCTTTCAATATAATGGCATGCAAATCTCTAGTAGGAATGTGAAGAATTTACTTCATCTCTGCTAAGGCCAGAAAAACGTTGCTGTTTTTCCTTGATGGACAATAACACATTCTTAGGTTGGAAGAGTGGGACAGAAAAAGCTATGAGTGCTCCTGCATGCTCACAGGTAAAGAAAAAGGTGAAGTTTAATGTCAAAATGCAGCCAAGTTCCTGTGTTGTCTCCTGGAGAGCATTACTATGCAGCAGCACCGTGATCTTGAGATGTGCCTGCTGGAAGAACAAACTGCAAAGCTTCAATGCCCTCCCCCAAGCTGTGCTTCCAGTGGTGGTTGAGCACATCTGTCTGTCACAGGCAGCCCATGCTTGGTTGCGTTGCCTGCATTACTCCCCAGTGCCATCACTGGAGCCAGCTTTGGAGAGAGCCTGCTGATGCTGTATTGCCCTACTGCTCTCACTGGTGTGGATCTTGTGAAAATAGATTGCTGTGCTTTCTTCTCGATGAGGCAAAGTCAAGCTAAAAAGTAGAGAAAGAAACTAGGCTCGTGCTGTTTGGAGCCACTGCATTTTACTCTTCTCCAAAGATGTATAACCTTAAAAACAGTAATATCTTTCCTGCATGCCAAGGATCTTCTTCCATTTTCACTGCTGCCTCCAGCATTAGCCAAATGTTTGGGGAGTAATTTTGTTCCAAATCCACCCTCATTATTACTTAGACAATTTATGCCCTCCTGTTCACGAGGACTGTAATAACAAGCATGGATGATAAGAAACCATTCTTCCGATAATGATTTAAATGGGAGTGTGTGGGATACCAGCCCTCTGCATCGTAATCCACCAATTGTTCTGATATACACAGTGCTTCCAGTCACTTGGTGCTTGGTATATTAAAAAAAAAAAAAAATATGAACCCATTTTTTCCTAAAAGTGTTTTTCTTAGGAATGAACAAAAGTCAGTCATTTCCTACATTTAAGGAAAAGTTCAACATATCCAGGCCCAGAACCTCTTTTGCAAATAGGAAGGTTCTTGTTCTTACATATTAATTTAGTAGTTTTGATTTATCTTAGTGGAAGAAATTATACGTGAGAATGGAATTTAGTCCAAGAGATGAAGGGTTCAGTTAACTGCTGACTAGCTGGAGCTGAGAAAGCTGAAGGGCTCTTGTCAGCAACACACTGAGCATCGCTGCCAACAGTCTGTTACCGACTGTGAGATTCTGGTGCTCTAGACCGGGGGCTGTGTGCAAGACTCCTCCTATCCCAGGGATAAGGGGCTCCTTGTTCTGACCAGAACTTGCAGGGATGAAAAGAGCCCCTCACCCTTTCTCTCTGTGGGAAGATATCCCTGACATTCCAGCAAGCTCCTCTCCTGCATCGTCTGGGATGTTCACAGCAGCAGTAGGGTTCTTGGTGCAGGACCACCTGCCATCAGTGCCCTGCTCCGCTGCCTCTTCCTCTGCCATGGCTTGGTGAGATGGAACCACCCATCAACAGGATTTGGCATCTCCCTCCTCCAAATACTTGGCAACTCACAAAATGGAGCTTCAATCCACAGAGCCATGGGAGTGAAAAACATCAACAACAAAAGGACTATAAGTTAGTAAAAAGATCAATTATTATTTTTAAAAGTTAAGTGAAATCTCCATGCTTATTTATTTTCCATACCTATCTACAAACTGAATGGCTCAGAATTGAAGTCAACTGCAGCAAATGGAAATTGCTGCATGGTTTTCCTCTCTGGAAAGATAATGCAGGTCTTCAGGAAACACTGTCACTGTCACTCTCCCTTCTATTTTCCAGATTTCAAATTATGGAAGTAAAATGCGTATCTTTCAACTGTATGTGTAGCTCACTTGCTCTACAGGGAACCCCATCAACATGTCACAACACTTATCAGGCCCCTGTGCAGTTCTGTATAAATAGTTTTTACCAGTCCCTGGACTCCCCACCATCTGAAGGAGAGCAATGCCTTGGATGCTCAATGCTGTGATGTAGTAAGCCTTACCTTCTCAGTGCCCCTCCAACTGGTGCCTGTAGTTCACTCCCCATGTAGGGAGGAAAAACATTAACCACAGCATCTTTTACCAAGATGTCTATGTAAAGTACCTGAGTCATTTCTAGAACTCTCGCTTATGAACCAATCTTTAGCTTTGCCTAAACCATGCTGCTATTGAGAAAGTTTCTCTAGGCCTAACAATAGCAATGGAAATGGGCGCTGATAATGGTGTTAAACCAGCCCTCAGCAAACAGCACAGCCAGTCTCTGCCTTGTCGTTCTCCAAGAAGGTGTAAAACTCCTGTGAAGTTCACTCGAGTGCAAAGTCATAAGAAATGGCAGTTTGAGCATTGCCTTCCTAGGAAGGGATGTTTTTTGTCAGTAGTGTGTAAAAGCAGGCAGGAAAAAAATGCATTTCTCTATCAAATCCAAATTTTTGACACTGTGCTGATGCTTAGGAGAACACATTTTGATTCAGCTGCTGTAAAGAGTGGCCATCTCCCTCTCACCATGCTCCTGATAGGGGACAATACTCTGCAATCTCTAAACCTTGTTTTGTGCATCTGGCACCATAGAAATATCTTACCTACAGCCAGGAAAATTGGAGGAGAGCAGTGGGATAGTGCTGTGACAGCCTCCCCAAACCATACTGTGAATCCCAGATATGTCTTGGGCTGAAGGCTTTGAATCAAAAAATCACCAGGGAGTTTTTCTCTTTTCTATGTGACCTGAAGGTCTCTAGAGCTCCTGGTGTCAGGGTCACCTCCTGAGCAGGGCTGCACGCAGAGCCAGAGTCACCTTCTGGTGCTGTGACACAAGGATGAGGAAAGTGTTGAGGGAGGGGGAGCTTCCAGGATGAAATAGCAGCAGGGTTCAGGGAGAGCTGCTGCACGCATGAGGTATGTGTGCAAATGTAGGTGGGGACATCAGAATTCAATGTCTGGGAGGTCCTGTAGAGCCCTCCTGAAGAAGGCAGCCCTTGTCACACACTGCTGGCAGCACACCTTGTCCTGCCCTCATAGCCTTCACTGCACATAAGAAGCAGGTTCTCTCATGGGCTCACCCATGAAGGGCCTGGATGGAGGATGTGGCCATGCAGCTGTGTGCTGCTGCTGCCAGTATCCTGAGGCCAGAGAGGGCTGAATTCCATCCCCATGGCCATATCCTAACTAGAGGGCATCAGCCATGCTCCACGACATGGTGAGAACACCACGGAACTACGATTGTGCTCCCAGCAATTTTCCTGTACTCTCGCTGTTTCAGATTGACCCACAGCTCTTCTGTACTGCTCCCAGGCTTTTCTCTTGCTCACAGACCTACTCTCTTTCTTTCAGCACTACTACCCTGCTCCCTGAATCCCTGTCTCCATCTCAGTGCCACCATATGCAGCCCCAGAAGAAGACCACCTTTGTCTTGCTGGTGTCAGACCGCAGCCCTTGTTGGTGCAAGGAGGCAAAATCTGCCTGCACACAGTAAGGACACTGTAGGTGCCAAGGCAGGGGAGGGCAGGGTCTGTGCCTAGACCCCGCAGGCAGAGAGCATAGCTGCTCACCCCTGATGGCGCTGCTCTGGCAGATCCTTAAGATCTTATCACTCCACAAGGTGCTGAAGCACAGGAAGAGCAGGATCCTCTGGCTGCAGGTGCCAGCCTGTCAGTACTGCTGGGTGCTGCTGAACAAGGACAGCCAGCCTCCTGCCAGCCTGCTGGGGATGTGCCTGGGGCCTCAGAACCCCACGGCTCTCACAGGGTGACAAGAGCAGGCTGGTGTGCCAAGACCCCCATCCAACAGCTCTGCTCGGCTGGCTAGGGCAGCGTCAATGCACTCCTCTGCTTGGCTTTTCACTTAGGCTCTTCCAACACGTGTTGGAGCTGGAGGAGCAGGCTGCCAGCAGGATGGAAGTGGGGCTGCAGGAGGAGAAGATGATGGAGGTGGACATGGAGTGGGAGGAGGAAATGGAGGTGGTAAGACAGTACATGCCCCCCATGCACATGGGTCAGCTGCTGCCAGGCTGAGGCTAGTGCTGTGTGAGAGAGCTCCAATTCAGGGACATGGTGCCTGGTGCCCTCATCCTGGCAGCACAGGCAGCACCATTGCATTACCCCGCTCTGCCTTTGGGCCCCACAACCCAGATCTCACTGCACAGTGCCCATTGCCAGGCTGAGCCCCATGGCAGAGTCCTGCTCTCCCCAGTGTCCCCCAGCGCTGTGGTAAACACAATGATCAATGAGTAGCCTCACTGAAATGACCCTGCTGCTTGCTACCAGGGCTGATGGTGGGACTGGGAGGGTAGTGTCACAGAGGCTTGCTCAGGAGACTGCAGGGAAAACCTTGTTCCTTTTCAGCTTAAGGGCTAATTTAGTCCCAATATTTTGCAAGCATCTTCTGATGTTTTACTCACCCCCAGTTGCTGAACTGAATCACCTCAATGCTTTTTGAGACCTTTACTGGTCATCAGTGCCGTTCCATTCCTCTTTGGATATGTTGAAGCACTCTCTGCAGCTGCCGTTCAAGCAGGGCTTGCCTGGAATAATTCTGCAAGAAAATACCAGCAAGTCAGAAACCTTGGATAACGTAGAGAAGTTTTGCATGCCTCACTCTGTGTGAGGGAAGGTGCGTGGGTCCCCTGGCCTTCCTGGGCAGGCAGCACCCATGCGCTTTCTGCAGGGCTGCAGTGGGCATGGCAGAGCAGGACCTAGAAACTCAGGGCTAACCGGTTCAACCCAGATGAACACAAACTCTCAGGGCTGCGTTGGGTTCAGTTTCATGGCAACTTAAACTAACCCATGCCAGGATTGCCACTGCCCCAGAGTCCTTCTGCTCCCCATATAACCCCATCCTTCCTCTTGCTGACTCTATGATAAAGCTGAGCTCAGCCCAGAGACATAGAGCTGAGCCCAGATCATGATCACTATTTGGGTAGAGTTGTCACAGGGCCCCCCTGCACTCTAGGACTGACACAAGCTCTCTGCAGAGGGGGCTGCAGGGCTGCCCAGGGCAGGCAGTCATCAGCAGTCTTGGTTTAGATCAACTTTAGCTGCTGTACAACTGAAGCTTCAAATATGAAAATCCATGTCTGTGGGCTCCTATATCCTCATTTTCTGCAGTCTCTGAAAAGTAGGAAACCAGGAAAATAGGTCACTCAGTTGCATCAGGTACTTATGTTTGAAAACACAGCCAGTAAAACAGATTAAAAGAGAAAAAGGTGGAGCAAGGAGGAAAATTAAGACCAGTATGATAAGTCATTGTGAGCACTTTATCAACTGATAGCTTTCTCTATTATTTTATCTCTGGATAAACTTTATCACAATTTTTCCAGCACAGATACAGCCTTGTTCACATCAGCTTGCAGGAACAGAACCAGCAAGATAAACAAAAATGGAGGAAATGGAGGTCCCTTCTGACCCAAAACTTCAATGATTCTGAGAAATCTAAAATGCCATAACCTGATGGCCATGGGGGTTTTCCTCAAAATGGAAGGTTCAGCAGCGATTCATGGACCTTGCTCTGGGTACGGTTATTTCTGTGGGGTTTAGGAGGATTTCACACGCACAGGTGACTGGCAATTGAACATACTCCTAAATCCAGGCAATATTTTGTCAATCATATGAGCACTTAACACAAGATGGACATCAGCAAATGTCAAAGGTTACTCACAGGCTTCAGGTGTTGCAGGAAAAGCAATTTGCTGTATAATCAGCCAAGGTGATGATGCCCTGCCTCTGCAGGTTTGGTTCTCCCCAGTCAATGGCCTCAACAGCCCCTGTCTGCATGGTCCCCACTATGCCATGCTGTGGCTTTCCCTGGCACTTGTCAGCACAGGCACTCTGATCCTTCCCCAGACAGTACAGCTCCACACTGCAGCTAAGGGCTGTGGTTTCAGCTGGACCTTTTAGCAGTTGCCTCTATCAAAAAGTAATTTTTACTGCAGCATGGTCATTCTGCCTGTAGATATATTGCTTTCAATGGAAAACATATCTAAAAGGTGACATCCTTTGGTGATTAGTTGTGGAATATCCATTATCAGAGCAGAAAGTGGAAAATGAAATTATAAGTTCCTCGAATGAGAGAATCTTGATAAATATCAATCCTTGCTATTTGGCATAATATTCACATTGTGATTCCTCACTTCCGCCTGCTCTATTCTGCTGCTCTTATTTGATTCTTGTGCTGTGCACTGATCATTTGGCCATCCGTTTGAAACTGATCTGCTTGCACAGGACAGGCTGTCAGACACTGCAGTCTCCCTGCAGACCCTGGCTCAGGCCAGGTTTGGTACCCAAGGTCATAAATAGCTAATTGCTGTAAATGCACTAAGGAACTGCTGGGCAGGATAAGCATCCTAGTGCCTTGACTTTTCAGAAAGTTATTGCTCATCCTGATGCATTGTTTCAATACGACAAAAATGTTCCTTGACCATGTGAACAGTAAGAAGAAAAAGAAATCATCAAAATACTGGTGGGCTGCCTCCAAACTCGCTCTGAACCCTAGGCTACGATTATTGCACTCCCTTTCATCATGGAGAGATGAAATAGTTGGAGATGTACAAGAAATAGAATAATTCATATTGTATCTGACCTACCACTGCCACATTTATGCCTCAAATTCTTCCAAAATAACAGACATTCAACCTCTTTTCCTAAGGAGACATTTCAGATTTTACCTGAGGAATTATAAAGAATTCAATGCATATAAAAGTGATGTTATAAATGTTCCATCATTACTGCATTTTAATCAATCCAACATATAATAGAAAGGAAGCAACAGCATTGTGCTAAGCACTATACAAGATGACATGTGTTATCAGCTCCAGTAACTCATTTGAAGCATTTTAATTAGCAGCACAGTCAGCACAGGTTGCTCTTGGCTTCATCCAGCTGAGCGCTGAGCATCTAGGATTGACCTTTTGTGCCTTTAATGGACTTCAGTATCTCCACACTTCCTGATCACATTACATTCTCCAGCTAGTTCTCCCTCTCTTTCGTTTTGTTTTTCCTAACTGGTGGTATCTGAATTTCGCCTCTGGCAATATTTTTCTATTCACTTTTCTCCAGATCAATGCAGCCGGAGAAGGGCAAATTATTTACTTTGGCAGCCACAATTTCAAATGAGCTCAGCTTAAAAAATCCTGGTGTCCAGCTCTACGAAATGAGCAATCACCTCTTCGCATCCCCATCTGACAAGCCTCCCTTGCAGATTAAAAGGATTTTAAGACATAAGCTTAGAATGCCATATGCATATTTGAAAGTAGCCTGACCAGCAATTGATAGAGTATCTACAACCACACCCTGTAATCCTTGACATTTATATTTAAATCTCACCAATTTAGAAATTAACTGCGATTCCAATAGGAAGTGTTACATTTCAAAGAGACAAGTCACAATTTAAGTTCCACTGTAAGCTAGTTACTACGTTGCAGAATTATTGTTTGTTAGTTTATATGAAGCAAGAGTTGTCTTTTTAAGTATTAAAACATTGGGTTAAATTTTCTTTTAATGATCATTGATATTTCTTTCTGCATTGTGTGCAATACACAGTCACAGAATTTTTTGGGTTGGAAGGGACCTTAGAGCTCATCCAGTTCCAACTCCCTGACACAGGCAGAGACACCTTAGAATCATAGAATCATATAATAGTTTGGTTGGAAAGGACCTTAACGTCATCTAGCTCCAATCCCCCTGCCATGGGCAGGGACACTGCACACTAAACCATGCCACCCAAGGCTCTGTCCAACCTGGCCTTGAGTACCACCAGCAATGCAGCATTCATAACTTCCCTGGGCAACCCATTCCAGTGCCTCACCACCTTAACAGTAAAGAATTTCTTCCTCATATCCAATCTAAACTTCCCCTGTTTAAGTTTGAACCCGTTACCTCTTGTCCTATCACTACGATCTCAGATTGCTTGAAGCCCTGTCCAGCCTGGCTTTGAACACTGCGCGGGATGGGGCAGCCACTGCTCCTCTGGGCAACCTGTGTCAGCATCTCACTGCCTTCACAGTGAAGAAAATCTTTCTAATATGTAGTCTGATATCACCATAGCCATTGATCTGTGTTGATGTGTAACTCCCAAATTAAGAACTCTTTAATAACGTATATTCATTACCTGTGTTTCCTCTTCACCAAACAGGAAAGGTTCTCTAAGCAAGTAACTGGGTATGAAATCTAACTGATCTGTATTTATTTTTCTTTAATTATGCCTGAATGTTTAAAGGCTCTGTTCCATCTACTCTTTTCTACTCTATTCTGTTCTATACTATTTGAAACATTTACTCTCCTAATGATGGGTTATTCTTTTGTAAAAGCTCACACCCTTCACATGATAATGAGGCATATTCTTGTCTTTCAAACTCCCACTGTTATGCACTCTTTTCTGAATCAATACCTTTGATATGTATTTATTTGCATACTTTTATGCCATATGAGTGTTCCGTGTTTTCACTTTAAATATCTAGATTTTAATGAGAATAATGAGAATGATGTTCAGTTTTATACAAACACCAATAACTGAAATGTGCTGTAATGCACACTGCAGTGAAAATATGCTCTTCTACAAATGGCCTAACAGCAGTGAGCCATTTCCTTCAAATTTCATTAGAAATAATTTTCTATTTGAGAGATAATTGACTCAACTCTCAATAAACAGACATTCCAAGGACTTTCCAGAAACTGCTTATTTGAATCTTTTCTGTGCTTTTCTGAAGTGTGGAAAATCCACTTTCACATGAACCTACACTCATAAACCAGAGACCTAAGTGACAGGATGCTGCAGGTATTTCTCTCATCTGGTGTCAACAGTCATCTGCCCTTTTCTCTAAATCTGCACCCTAGTTACCCTACTTGGAACCGTGCAATGATTTCTCGGAGGTGAAATCTGATAAAGTACTGCAGAACCAGATTTACCATGGAAAGATACACAGTGATCCTTGGGAAATATCTTTTGTCTGAGATCTGTCTGGGAAACATTTTGCCTTGAAGTGTGTAGCTGTAACATGAACTGAGGCACATGTGAGTGGAGCTCACAGCTGGGCAGTGGAGTCTCTGCTGTGCATCTAAGCAGCATGCACTTGTGCAGATACCTTCTAATCCCAGCATCAGGAATGCAGCGTGTTGTCTGAGATGACGCCCATTCAGATCAGCTCTGCCTTCCCTGGATGTGAGAAGCTGCAGGAAGGAATGTACCAAGGGAAACTGAGCTGAACTGCATGAGCAGCTGCTCCTTAAACTACATGTGTGCAAAGGAAATTCCCCTGGGAAGGACACAGAATTGACACTCTGTGAAGTGGTTCTACCTAAATGTCAAGATGCTCATGGTGATCCTATGCCACAGTGAGGATCCTGCTGGATGAACAGTACCTACATTTGCCATGTCTGAGTCTCTATGAGAGGCTCTCACATTCAGATTCTAGTTGCACCCACTGCTGAAGACCTGGTTTGCCCCCTGCAGCGTCAGCACCAGGCATCGCGCCCACTGGGACACAGGAGAGCTACTGCAGAGCCACCCATCCATACCTGGCACCTTCCCAAGGGGCAGTGCTGCAGCATGCCAGTCCAGAGAGAAACATCTCAAATTTCCCACCTTTTTCTTCCAAGATCTTCCCTTGTTCATTTAAAGGTTATGTAAGGGGCTCACCTCTCATTGGTTAATAGCTCGCATAAAGACTTCCTGTCACCGCTTGAGAACATGACAGAGGAAATAACAGCTCTGTTCTGGGTGTCAGCATTGTCCTTCCCACATGCCTTAGGATTTACCTCTGGGATTTTTCCAAAAGGTCTGGCTAATGGTAATTAGTTGCTCTTGAATTGTGCTAAAGTGGACCATTTAGTCCTTGTTTAGAGCTGGATCTGGTGCAGGTAGACAGTTCAGGAGCGGGGGTGTTGTTGATGCAGCTTGGCCATTCTCCAGACATCCTATTCCAGTTTATCAGCTCTTCCCTGGATTTCCACACACTTCTACACATGATGCCCCTATCTCTTCCCTTTCGGTCCTACCCTCACCAGTTTTTTAATCAAGTACTTATCACAAGCAGAATCACAGCCTCCATTTTCCATCTGAAACCCCTCATGAGCTTTACACTGCCACTGAGTCACACTGGCTTCTATGGGGGTTCATTCTCTTTGCTGCCACTCAGCTCTCGTGCAGCGGCACCCTGGATACCCCCGCCCCGTGCTGCCTGTCTGCTTCACTCCCTGAAGCTGATTGTAGGACTAACTGTTGGGGAAAAACAAAAAAAAAACCAAAACAAACCATGAAAATAGAAAATGTGGCAAAACTAATGGAGCTCATTAAACCCAGGAATTTAAAACCCGTAAGTTCCCCTGCAGCTGGAGCTGGCTCCCCTACGAGCTGCCGGTGGCTGCAT
Organism: Forpus xanthops; assembly: GCA_032466535.1. Lineage (NCBI taxonomy): Eukaryota > Metazoa > Chordata > Aves > Psittaciformes > Psittacidae > Forpus > Forpus xanthops. The sequence goes on from JASSUY010025571.1 coordinate 26,307, forward strand.
GTGGCTGAGGGGAGCTCACGGCTGCACAGGAATGTGGGAAAGTATGTGCTGGTGACGTCCTACTGCAGCAACCGGGGAGCTCAGAGGACAGCACTATCGCCCAGCTCCTCCCTACTTGGTTATGATGTAGAGAAGGGAGGACGGAGCAGCCTGCAGCTCCTGCAGAGGTAAGCCCCGTGTCTGGTACTTGAGGGTAAGGAGGTGTGCATCTCTGTGTGTGCTCCCGAGGGTGCTTTGATAAAGAGCTACTGCTTTTCCACAGGATACTGCAAACCCATTGGGACCGACGGCAAATGGGACCCAGGACCCAGGGCAGGGAGCCCCGGTAAAATGGAACAGCAGGGATGTGCTCTACTCAATTCAAACCAGTTATTTATTGAATGCCCGATTTCCTCTGAATTCACAAAAGACATAGTGTAAAGCTGTGCACAATCAGCTCTTTCTATTGCATTATTTATTATTCATCACCTCTCCAGGGGACTGAAGATGCTAAATATGTCAGGCTAGCACTTTGTAGGACACAAGAAGCATTTTGTCATTGAAGATATTCTCGCTCTCCTTCTCTTGATCACTTTTAGAGGGAAAAAAAAAAACAAAAAACAACAAAAAAAAAAAAAAAAAAAACCCAAAAAAAAAAAAAAAAAAAAAAAAAAAAAAAAAAAAAACCAAAAAAAAA
>JASSUY010025572.1:0-22414 GCA_032466535.1 Forpus xanthops
CTTTCCTTTCCTTTCCTTTCCTTTCCTTTCCTTTCCTTTCCTTTCCTTCCCTTCCCTTCCCTTCCCTTCCCTTCCCTCTCCCTCACCCTCTCCCTCTCCCTCTCCCTCTCCCTCTCCCTCTCCCTCTCCCTCTCCCCTTCCCAATCCTCTCCTCTCCCTTCCCCTTCCGTCCTTCCCCTTTTCCCCTTCCCTTTCCCTTTCCCTTTCCCTCTCCCTCTCCCTCTCCCTTTCCCTTCTCCCTTTCTCTCTTTCTTCTTTTCCCTCCCTCCCTCTTCCAAGTGGATGAGGAAAAAGCTGCTTGACTACTTAGATTTAAAATTCAGAAACACCTCTGGGTTTATAAGACAGTGTCTAAGTTACTCTGGTTTTCCATGAAGCTCAATGCTATTCTTTGTGCATGTGTGACTTGGCATATGCTGGCATTTTTTTCTTCTGTTATAGACCTGTAAGGAAGACCATAGAATGAGTATACACAATTTTGTTTTTAAATGTTAGACATGTGCTGTGCTATCTTTTTTTGTAGTGCAGCAGTAAATTCTTCCTATCACACTGAGAGGGAGTCATGTTCTGTGCTTGCTTCTTATTTTACAAATTTTAATAAAAAAATATAATTAAGAATGCTTCTTAGGCAGCAAAATGTGTAGTACACACTTTCTATAGCATACAGTATATAATGAATAATGTGATTACTCTAGATATAATATAGGACTCCTCAATATGAATATGAATTATGTCCATGCAATGGTTTTCTATATCTATCTTTTATTATGTGGCACAATTTGCTTTATTTTCCTCAGGGCACAGCTTGAGCTCAGTTACCACCTCTGATTTTTGTGTGGATAATAAAATATTTATAGTCTTCAAAATTAGGTCCTGAGACAGTGATTAGTGCAGTATGAATGAGAAACTAAATAGATAAGGACATGACATTTTGCACATGCATTACCACGTACTGAACTTATGCACACAAAATCCCAATTTGTGCGTATATATATGCTTGTGACTCCAGTTCAGCAACTACTTTCTTCTTACCTGTGGCATTCCTCCTGCAGTTTTACCTGGCCACTGCATTCTCTGTGCAGAAGAGATTGCGCCATTGCAGTTCTGCTTTTCAGGGTGCAGTTGGGACCTTGTTTAGGAAGGCTATGATAGTTTTCTAAGTATCAATTCAAATTACAATGTGATTGCCTTTATACAGGTGACCTCAGAGCACTTCTTAGAGTTTCCTGTGTTCTTCCTTCTTTGTTGAACTACACCCTAAAAGCCAAAGTACTGTTTTCCCTATACAGCTCCTGAGGAGCCTGTGACACTCCAAGAGTGCTTTTTCCCACATTCCTTTGCTGAAATTCTTTACCCCCTCACCACATCCTGTATTGCAGTCCTACTTCTCATGGCTACATTTAACTTAATTTTGGTGTCATTGCACTTACAGATATATGTTTTAGAGACAATTCAGGTTAGAAGTGCTATGTTAAGGTACAGAAACCTGTAAACTCAGTCACCTCTATCAATGATATTGTAGGATGTGGCCCTGCTTTTCATGTCTGATCCCTTCTAGATGGTATTGAATGCAGTCCTTGCCTGCTTGCCTTGCTTGGTTCAGATCTGTTCATTTTAAAGGGCCTGTAAAACCAGATATGACTTTATATAACCAAAATCATGTCAGAAAAGTGTGTTTCCCCAGCCCCCAAAGATGATAGACACAGGTTTATTTCTACCAGGCAGTACCCTATTTTACATTATGGTTGATCACAGTAAGCAAGTTACCGGCCTGCACAGAGCCCTTAAGAATATAACCAGATTCTAGGAGATTTCATTAATCCAGTCAGTATTTCTTAATAGAAAGGCAATTTCTTACTGTTATATCCTTACAAACTAATTTTTTTTCTTTGCAAAGAAATTTCTTATACGGCATACTGTGTCTTAATAATTGCAGATGATTCTACAACACTGTGAGTCTTTGAAAATAGTCGATAATTCAGCTAAAAATATTGATGGCATGTTACTGACCCAAAGGACTTTTATACTTGTATGTTCTTTTAAACCTAAAATGGTACTGTACTGAAATATCCCAGCCATTCCTATGCATTATTCCTTTTCACAGTGGTTAAAATCATTGTTTCATGCCTCCTCAGAAGTGACACGAGCATTCCTGTGGCATGCACATCATATAATAAAGTAGCAGTTAGCAACATGAGTAGCTGAAGCCAGATTTATTTTCTCAACCAAGTTGAGGATATTTGAATGGTTAAGAAGAATTGATCAGAGAGTATGTTTTAACATTGAATATCTAATTTAATATTAGTTAAACTCTATCAACAATTCAACAGTTTAGGGTCACATTATTAACAGAAAATATCAATCCTTTGGATAATTCAATTAAAAAAAACATCAATAAAAATCTAATTTCAAAAGTCACTAGTATACCAATATACCATATCCGACAGAGAGAAACTGCTCAGCCACCATTGAATCAGTGGCTGTTTTAATAAGTATTCAGAAATTATACTGAGACTTCAAAAGAAATTGTAAGGAATTGTTAGCAGGTTTATTAATGTTTTATGTTTTATTAAAAGTTTGGGTGTACATTTCACAATGAGCAACATCAAAAATCAGACTTTCTGCCTGTAATTTTGCTTCCTCCTGTCTTTCTGCCTTTGGGATTCGCTCTTTTCCTTTCATCAGCTGCCATTTTCAGCAGCATGCAGTAATTTCATGGCTCATTGCAAGCGCTGAAAACCTTTGAAACCACAAATGCTAACCTACCTGGCCTGCAGCCATTTAGGAAGAGATTAATTTAGCAAACAGAAGCAAAACACTTTCTACTTCTAGCCTGTGCATAATTTCACTTCTATCTATATTTATTTTACAGTGAGCAGCGTAATGACAATTTCAGTAATTGCAACTCTGTAAAAATTTGCCTACCTAGCTTATCTCACTATCACAAGACTGTGAGTCAGTCAGATTAGAAAAACTACAGCATGTGAAACTGCATTGGTTGCTTTCCAAAAAATATGTGCCTTATATAAAACTTAAGTGATGCTTTGCTCTTATTTGTATACTTATCTACAGGACAATGGATTCTCCATGATGTTTGCTTGAGATGTGTGTGCCTTTTTAATGCACTGTGATTTATGGGTGCTTTTCCCATACAAAAAGATCAGCAATGCTAGTAGGCTGCAAGTGCCAGCCCATTTCTGCAGACTTAGATACAAATGGCTGTTATGGTGCTGTCAAGCGATTTGAACAGAACTGAAAGTCCATCTGGGGCAAATCTAAGCTATCATGCTTGGAATGAATTCAAATTCAAAATTAGCCTACAAACTGTTAGCTGAAAAAAAAAGTTCAAAATGTTTTATTGTTTCTAATTTGATTCAGAAATTGAATTCTGTAAGTAAACACACTTTTCGTTTAATCCATTCTTTTATTCCATTTGACCAGTGTGTTCAGAACAAGATGCATAATGCTAAGCTTGTTATTATTTATTTCTACAATGAAATAGAAACAGCTTTATTTCCCTGTTACTCTATGATTTCTCTCAGTGCTGAATACCCCACTTCTTACCACGTTCATTAACCACCAAGGTTTCTGTGTTTATCCTCTGACAAATGTAAAAGCTACAATAACAGAACCCAAAGTCTTTGTTGCCATGTGCTGTGTAAAAACTGGGAGCAACAAAGAGTTATGGTAATAGCATTTTCACATATACAGAAAGAAAAAGATTTCTTTATAGCTTCCATGTCTGCCTCGTAGCCAGCATGATGGCCTCAGGTACAAGGAATCCCTAAGGTATCTCACAGCTCCTGAGTTCTATATTGGTATCCTGCCACTGGTAGCAGGGCAATCTGGTGCCACTTTCTGGCAGTCATTGCTCCAGGCCCAGGCCGGTTGGAAGGGATTTTAGTGACCTTGAGTGACCTTGTGGATGGCAGTCACTGGGAAGTGATTTCAACTGCAGGATTATGCAGTGGTACTTTCTGCCATGAGGAACTGCAAGATTGCTGCCAATGAAATGGAGGGAGATGGAATCAAAGGGAAAGAGAGGGTCCTCAGTGTTGGAGATGAAACGATTTAAAGTGCACAGCTTTCCAACTCTTTACATGAGAGTAGTGAAAGAGCAATTTAATATCATTGTTAGCTTGCTTCACTGTGATTCAGATACTTTTATATCAGCAAAATGAAAGTGTACAGCATTAAACTTGTTTATGCAGTGTTTTTATAATAGCTAATTCATTTAAGCATACAGATACACAGACGGCAGTGGGATGACTGGCCAACCCACACAGATGTACACCTCCAATCTGGCATCCCATAACATTCATAAAATATGTCAACACAGCCTGGATTCCTTCCATAGTTTATGTTAAACTATTGGTGTTCATACCGTACAAGCAAAATATTTCATGTTGTTAAAATTTGTGTCCCTAGTAAATAAATATAAAACCTAAACATATTCCCTCTAAATGCACAAGCCCTGAGTAGCAGCGTTGAAGCAATATGTACTGTTTGTACTTCTAGTAACACTGGAGAAATTAACATTTGTAGAACTGCTTATCATGCAGGCAAGTGATAATATTAGTATTCTGCTTTTAGCTGTGATGTTCCTTGTATGGTGCTCTCTTTAGTTGCTAGATTCCTGTATACATGGGACTACACATGAGAGCAAGCAGTGACAAAAAGGATCTGAGGAGGAACCTGGCCATGGGCAGAGAGTCTCATGACCTAGGCATGTCCCCCATATTGCCACCCCATAGCCTTGCATTGCCTCTTTAATTCACCCCCAAGCCTCCAGCTACAGGCACAGGCAGTTGGCATAAACCAGCTTTGTTTGGCATGGAGTGTCCTTGAGCAGTGGGAAGGCAGTGGCTCTGATGAATACGAGTAACTACAGATGCTCTAGTGCAGGATAAAGGCCAGAAATGAGTCTGGCATTCAGGATGTCAGAATAAAAGCTGAATCCTATTTTTAGACCAGAAATCTTTCAGAACTCTGGACGTAAAGTATATTCACAGAGAGTTTATGATCCACTGAGCACTTGAGCAATCTTTGCACAACACTGTTGCAGTGCTGGTTCCCCTCAATAAGACAGCAGAGTTATCCCACCTCCCCACTACAGAGTTATCCTACCCCAACTTTGCAGAAGACTAGGATGGTCTCAGCAGCTGCAGCTGGACAGATTCACAGCTGCTTTTTTGTGTAGGACAGCAGATATTTCACTTTCTGAAAAGAAGAAACAAGAAGGTTTGTTGCAGAGTAATCATTGGTAGCTCTTGCTGGGGGCCTTTGAGTCCTTGATTCTTGCCTAGGTTGTTTTTTTGACTTGTTCATAGGTCATCTTTTCCAAACATGACAATCTGAGCTTCCCTAAATGTGACTGTTGAAAATGTTGCAGTTCCATGTACCTTGGATATCTATATATTGTTATTCAATGATGAAGTATCATTTTTATATTCTAATTGTTGAATTGTGTCACTAATAAATTATATCACTAATATCTAACCATATAAAGTAAAATAGATTATTGTAGTGCTACAAAACACTAGTATATTAATTTCTAGTAAAATAGATCTGTTGTGACTATGTTTAATGGGTAACTTTCCCCATTAACACACATATCTGCATTTCAGTGATTCCAGAGCTATGACACAGACCAACCAAGGAAACACATGGTAAACAAGTTGTAATTCTGCTCGGGCAGTGCAACACAAAATACTTAGTGAAATTTATGAGTGCTTTATGTGGAGGCACTGTAGGGTTAAGCAGATATTCAGGTGTACCTTCACCTTTCCTTGATTAAGAAACACGACCATCAAGATAAAGGAATAGCGTGGAGGGAAGAAAGCAATATTTGATTGTTAATACACAAATGCAAAATTGCACTGCTGTTAGACATGCAGAAGTCAGTAAAACCACATGCTGTTTGGAGAGGATTGAATTATCTTCAAGCACTACCATCTAATTAAATATGTATATATTCCTAGGGCCTGAACATTCCTATTCAAGAGAACGCTTAAGCATATGCTTAACTGCAGAATGGGGGCTTGGAGGAGGTATTAGTGTGTGTAGTCAAAATGTGCATATAACAGATGAGCAAAAGAACTTTTTTCATAATCAAGACTGATGACAGTTTGCTATAGGTTAATCAATTGCCTGGTTTCATTACTTGATTTGAAGCTGTTGGGTTTTTTTCTGTTAGATAGTGCAAAACATTGTTATAAACAAGTAAATTGTTCTTTTTGATTAACAGATGGCTTGTGACTAGCCAAAAAAAGATTAATTTTTAAATTAAAGCAAGAGTATTCCTTGTTGAAACTTTCTATGTTGCAGTTCATCTAAGAGAAAATTTATTAAAATTAAATTATAAACTTATGAAAAACAGGAATTATAATGGAAACACTGATACAACCAAAACTGTGAGAGCCATGCTGCTATTATTTACTATGGTAACATTATAAAAAACTACACTGTTTGGGCCATTATACTTACAGTTTTCTTTTCAATACAAATCATTATATTTATTATCTGTCTTCTTGTATAGAGGGTCAGAGAAAAGGCCAATCAAAAGCAGAAGAAGCCTGCTTTTCAAAAGGAAATTGGACCTATTTCTAATTCTTCTTTATCAAATACAAGGAGTGCAGACTCTTTTTGTGAAAAAATTGTTTCATGTAAGATAAAAGTGCAGATTATTGGTGAGAAAATGACACACTTTTCCCTACATCTTGATTCTTGGGAGATACTGCCGTTTTTCCTAAGAGATTTTCACCTTGCTCACAAATACATTTCCTTATAGACTTCAAGCTGAAGGTGCTGAGGCTCTGAGTATTTATTTGGGAATACACTGCGTAATTCAGCTATTGTGACTTGGATAGATGTCTTAGCAACGTCGCATCTTCGAAAAAATATTGTACAGAGTATCAGACAAAATGGATGCTTTTAGAAATACTCATTTCTAATTTACAGGATGAAGAAAAACAAAACTGAATTTGTGTTTGTTTCTCTCATTGCTTCTGTCTTTGTGTCTGGAAAAAATACAAATCTCAACAGTGCTTTTCATGCCTCTTTGGAAACTCTCATAAATATACCTGTATTTCTATGTATTATCAGATTTACTGACAATAGTCCAGTAGATAGACCACAGTATAAGGACACATAGTCCCAGTGCCTGGCTTACACAATCATTTTTATAATTATGACTAATAAATATGTGCCAGTTTTTTTACTCTTTCAAGCTGCAAAAGGAGTGTGGTAGAATTTTCCTCTCTCCTATGGGCTGAACAAGATGTGATATGTGTTCAGAAAACCTTCAATGTAAAAATATGAAAAATAACCTTGAAATTATATTTAGGAAGTGCTTCATAAATGTTGACCCATCACTAACATGAGATGATATGTCAATGTATATGGAACCTCTTTTTTTTTTTTCTGAAGCAACTATTTGACTCAAGACAACAGTGTAATATGGCACAATATGATTATCCCATATTTTAAATAACTTTTTACAGTGTTCCATTTATCCGTGGTAAGATATTGTGCGTTAAAAGCATTTCTTGGAACTGTCGTAAGTCAATATTAATACCTATGGTTTAATACTATTATCTGCATGACAACAATGCTTAATTCAGTAAACATTCTTGACATTGTAAACATGGCCAGTATAGCTGTTAATACAAAGTAGGCAAATTGATTGACAAATATGTTTAGAGATACAGTTCTCAGAGAGTCTACGGATCAGTTATTTACTGATAACTGGCAGGATGCTCTGACTCGATTGCTTATAGTTAAGCTAAAGAAAAAAGCCACTTTATGACTGCTGTTTGATGAAACAATATTCCTGGTTTTTTTTTTCAGATTATGCTGCCAATTTAAGAGTATCAGCTTTGCACAAGAAAACTGTGTCACAACAGGAAAATGATAATGCTGCTAACAAACTGCAGTGTTTCTAAACTTGCAACACCTGAAGCGTTTCACAGTATTTGACGACTGCTTATGACAATTAAGTATTGCTTTATTTATCATGAAAGTAGACCTTGAACATAGGAGTTAACCCAAATGAATTTTATTTTAGACTACTTATTGTTATCTCAGAGTATGTCAATATTACGTGCTTCAAAAGAATGGATAGGAAATGTTTATCAGCAGACAATGAAGGCAAATAGATTGTTTATGACAGTATAGGGAATACATTTCTTGGCAAGATTTTGAAGTGTAGTCAGGAGGGTCATTCTTGTGGCTGCTTTTGTTGACATTCATCATAACTGAGTATCTAGATTGTAAAATATGTAGTTTTTTTGCACCAAGTGATTCTCTAGGTGCAGCACATTGTGTTTGTTTTGGACTTTGATGGCAGAGTCACAAAAGATAGGATGTTCAAATACTGCATATACCACTGATGCTCATATTTTCAATGTTTCTTGAATTGCTTATTGCAATTTACAAATCACTACCAAGCTTTAATTTGTTTCTTTCCTTATCAATTTTTTTGAGTATATTTGTTTGTATCTTTTCAGCATTCATGATCTCCCCTTATTTCCAACAGTACAGCAGAGCATTCTATTTTGAAAACAAAAAAAGTCAAGATATATTTAAATTTTAAAATACCATTCACCATAAATTAATATTTATATTTCAGTTTGAGTTTACTTGCAAATTTTTGGACAATTTTTGCTAAACTGTTGTCTTACGCATTAATTTTGCCACATCACAAATACAGTGTCGGGCAAGGTAAAATCATGTAGGGGGTATGATTAAAGAATATTGCTGTTGTGAGGATTACAGGAATATAGCTCATTTCATAAAGATATCGCATTTCATATCACTCCATTTTGCATGTTAATGTCTTGCTAGTAGGGTAGGGAATTTCAGTTTTTACAACCTCAATAAAAATTGCTGAACAACAGGAGGTGAAAGGAAGCCTGGAGAAGCGAAAGCCTCATCACTACCCAGATACTTTATACTTTTATTTCAACAATGCATCAGAATCTTTACAACTAGTCACCAAAAATAATAGTCTCAATGTGTGCAATCATTGCGGATAGTACAGCACAATTTATTTATTACTGAAGTTATTAATGATATTGTATTTTAAGACTTACGAATGACATTTCCTTTATTTACTACAACTTACAGGGCTGTTCCGCTCTACCCTGAGCTTGCCCTAAGTAATCTATTCATGATATCTATCTTTTTTCATTTAAGTAGTCGCTCCTACTCCTATTTCAGAAGAGGCTGGCTTTGTTAAACTGCTCAGTGGCTGAGCCCTGCATTGAGAAGTAGTAGCACAGACCCAGAGAGCCTCTCAGCATGCTTTGTGCTTCTGTAAACGAACATGCACAGACATGTAACCATATGCAAGATTTGGTTCGTTAGAGCACATGTATTTTATTGTTGTTGTGTAGGTTTAGCACGTTGAAAATGGATATAAAATAAAGGCTGTTGGCTGTTCTGATTTGGCATCATCTCATACCTACTTCACCCTCACCAGTGTGAGTTCACAGCTGGTTCAGAGCAAAACAAATTCAGTCATTATCAGCACAGATACTTTTTTACAGAACAAAGTATTGTCAGCATGCCATACTCTCCATATTTGATTAATGTGCACATTCAATAAAAATCAGGATGAACCTTCCAAAGAGCTCAGTTCATGTAATTGAGGCCAAATTTTAGGAACTGCTGATTGGTGAGGTGATTTTGAAAATGTGACACTTTACATAGAGATCAGTGCTTTGCTGCTTTAGTGTCCAACAAAGCATCAGAGATATTTTTGTGCAGATCTGTTGTCTGAAAGTATAGCCTTAAGATGTGCACTGGTGAAAGGGGCATTGTCACTGCTCCAATGTGTGCTTTAATATAAAAAAAAAACCAGTTATTTAAATATCACAGCAGCCCTGTGAAACTGATAGTAACAAACTCATCTGAAGGACTGGAAGTCTTGAAGTAGGAATCCAGATATGATAGAAGAAGAGTAAATACCTTTGACTCCTGATTTGCAGTCCAAATGCAGAGGGGAAATATGGGATGATCCCCTCAAATGCTTAAGGGACATTAATGGAGTCCAACAAAGTGCAACTCATAGGATAAGGATCCAGAAGGAAGCTGGAAGTCTATGATAGGACAGAGAAACTACGCTAATGGAACAGATATAAAGGAAACCTTACATTACAAAACCAGAGGCTTATTTCATGCACACTTCTCTTGTTGGCCTTGTGGTCAAGCCACAATGACACACTCCTTTTCTCCATGTATGTGAAATATTAACCCTTTAACCAAATTAACATAAAATCAGAAATATATGTAAATTTTAGGTGAAAATTTTGGGACTTGGAGTCCAATAAAGATATATATGTATAAAATGCTAAACTAAAAATCGATGATAAACTTAGTATAATGAGTTCAAAGTAGACTTTGAACAGTAGACAAAGTCAATTTGGATTTCCTAACTATAATATTACATTCAGATACAATGCAGAGGAAGAAATGCATCTTTAAATGTGTCGAAGTGTAAATAAACCCTCACTGCAATTTGGCTTAATCAGAGAAGAAAGCAGCTTTGTTCTACTAAATTGAAAGAGGCATTACGGATGCTTGCAGTTGCATGTATATGAATACCCCACTCTCTTCACTATTCTCAACATTGGAATCCATTATAGTCACCAAAAAGAAATTGGCACTAAAATATCTGAAGATTAAAAGCACTTGCAGATGTTTAAATCATCAACCTTTATTCATGTGCACTTCAAGAGAAATCACCTAACATTTAGATCAGATACCTACCTTCCAATCTGAAAGAAAGCTATTAAAATTGCTCCTTTGTAAGTCTGCCAGAGTCTCACATGGTATGGTGCATCATATTGGCATGCAGCATGTTGCTCCGTAAACAACAGGACTGCATTGTATATCATCAGAAATATGTGAAAATTCGTTTGGATCTGCCACCAGCTATCAATTTCAACAAGGAATGTATCTTCTCCAGCTTAATTAAAGAGGATGAAAGCAGGGCATACAGGTCAGCCTCCCTGTGCCTGCACACCACTGGAAACTGTTCTCTGTGGCAGTCTGCTAAACTCATCAGAACAGGCCAAACACAGATGTTTTCTCTATAAAACATTCCTCTTCTCACTTCAGTGGCATATCATATACAGCACCAGTAGTCACAGGTTGCAGATGCAGAGTGGACTAAAAAAAAAAAAAAGTCAAGTTGTTTTTCCAAGTCAGCCAGGAGCATATATTCATATTTCTCGTTAGCCAGTCTCTGAGATGGGATTTGACTGACTTCTGTGGGATTCAGCTCCTGATTCAGAGCTATACTAAAGACAGCAAACTCAGACCTCTGGGGAAAGTTTTTCTTTGGCCTTAAAATTGGTGTTGTTCCATTTTGCATCTAAGATATGGCATTACATGTTTGATGGTTTTATTTATTTGTGTGGGGTAAATATATATATACATGTATTTATGTACACAGTTATACAGATCAGGGTTACAATAGTTTTCCCACAGAATTGCCCTCTAATTGTCATAAAAAAAAAATAAAAATAAAAAAAGATCTTCTTTTCTCACCTTAATTCACTCCTTTTTTAAGTCTGCTTTTTGGGGTGTTACCTTTATCATAAATTTCCCAAACTGCATGGAAAACAGATTTTTAAAATCCTTCTTAAATTCTCTTAAATTCTTAAAATTCTCTTAGCTCCTTAACTTCATACTGTTTCCAGTAGAGGTGCATTTTGCAAAGTAATTGCATTATTACCAGCCCACCCAGATAGTTTGTGACCAGTTCTTTTGCTAGTCTGAAGGTGACTTTCATTTTCATGTTGACTACTCTGTGACCATTTGGAGGTTCATTCAGTGAAATAAAAGTGCCTTGCAATTATTTCTACTTAGAAAAATATGACAGCTAGAATTTTTATGTTAATTAATCTTTGTTTTTTTATTATTGTGTAGCTGCCTATCATAAATTTCCTTGCAATCCAGTTTTAATGCATTCTATAAATTACTGTGGTTTCTCCCAGGACCATCACGCCTTGCAAATAGTTAACTTAGCAAGGATTTCTGTTGTTTGCCCTAATGCCATCGTATGTGAAATTGAGCAGGAGTGGTTTGCATCTCTGAAAATATGCATGATTAGGAAGGATACTTGTGAGGAAAGAGCTCTTGGTCAGACTGTAGTCTTGTTCTAAATATGAGTGTGTGCAAAAAAAACTAAAATACATTTAAGCAAGATAAAAAGTGATATCAAATCCAGTGCATACTGGACTGAAGGGAACAAACAAGGCATTACGTTTCTTCTTGTTTTGCTGGCTTCGTGAAATTAGGAAGCCACTGTTTCCTCACCTGCATGCCCAGTTAAGGGCCATCTGTTTCCTGTTTAAATGTAGTATCTTACATGGCTTTTCCAAAACCTCTCTTGCATTAATCAACACAATTCCAATAAACAGAAGCACCAAATCTTGCTTATGTTTCCTATTAAAGGGAAGAATTTTGGTAGCTGCTACTTGAACACAGACTAGCTTTATTGCAGTGCTTTCTTTTCTCTAGCATTTACTTTTGTTCATTGCATTTTCAGAATTTCTCACCCATTTCTAGGCTGATTTTGCAAGCTTTCTGCAAGAGCCTGAAGTCCTTTTTGTTACTGTGGATTAAACCAATAATATGTTGATTTCTGTCACTAATGCTTTTAATCTTGGTCTGGTGTCATGTGTTGTACTTTAACATCCTCATGAATGTTATTATAAATTTAACACTGAGTTAAAGATAATAAGGTCAAATGTATCCTTGACGTTATACTTTGCCTTTGATGAAGGTAACAAATAATGAATGCGGCCTGGTCTCCTTATTATCATAGTTTAGATTTACAGGAAATCATTGGTGGATGAATACTCCTGGTAGGGGGAATCAATGAGCCAAATTGGTTACTTGGATTGCAGTAAGATTTACACAAAGAAATAATACCTTTTATTATATCAAATAATTACAGTATTACGATTGCCACTACAATGAATGCAGACACTATAAATATCAGGTGTCATCTTTAGAAGAGATTCTTTAATAAAATACCATTATCATTGATATCAGGATATTTTTTTCCATTTAATTTTAAATAAGAAATGTAGATTAATGAGGAAAAAGGAACAAAAGTAGCTTATAAAAATGACCAAGTGAAGAATTTAATTTCATACATACATGCACATACACACAGAGAAAGCTTCTGAAAAAACTTCATTAAAGTTTTCAGAACCAGCCACTCAAATGCTAGAAGATGGCTTGGGCAACACTGATTTGGTTCATTGTTTTGCATTCATTCTGGTACAGTCTTTATCTGAGTGGTTAATGTCTAGCTGTACACAAGGCCTTACTGCATCCTTCATATCCAATGGACAATCTCCACTTAACAAGCTGTTCTGTATTTTGTTGTCTCCTCATCTTTTTGCTGTTTTCTGTGAGATTATACAGCCCATTTTTCATACCATCCTTGAAAGCAGAGTTAGTTATTTTGGGGCTCATGTCTTGTGCTTGCTGCTAGCAGGATAACAGCAGTGGGGAGAGCCACAAAACTGCAGTGGCATAACATGGAGATACAATACCCACAGTGTTATATCCTGCCATGCCAGCAGTGTGTCTGAGTGCTTTGCCAATTTATTCTTCTGAAAGGGGGGATTGTTCTCAGTAAGTCTCCTCAAGTGGGTAGCTATGGTGCTTCTGTTATTTCCAGACTAAAGCTGGAAATGACTTTATATGAAAATAGAAATCTTGCTCTAATTTTGGATTCTCAACTAGTTATATCTAGAATTTAATTTGAATCCATGGGAGGACTCTGCAGTATGCCTGTACAGATACAAAACCCCTTTAAATCCTGTCAGACATAACTGTGTACCACTTCTGCAAATAAAACACCCCAATTTGACATCAGTATCTAGGAAATTAATAAAATATAGCTATTGACATCTTGCGGAAAGTCTGGTTTAAGTGATTGCCCAGCATCACTCAATAATCCTGACACTTCATATAATACATTTTACTGGAGTCCAGCCATTTACTCTGTAGTACTAATGTCATTTCATGTCTCTTCTGCACATAGACATCTGACCTGTCTCACCCCATCACCAGTTTGGTGTCACTTGGTACCACTGTTTCATCCTGCTGTCTGTGCTCAGGTTCCTGACCCTCCTTGTTTCAGCTGATCACATCTAAGCTCCGATGCAGCTACCTGTGACCTCCCTGACATCCTCCCTGGAGCCTACATCACGCAGAGTATCAGTGCGTGCAGGTCACAACAAGAACTGGGACAAATTTAGTAGAGGCAGAACTGCTTTGCACAGTCGTGGTGCAGACCTCAGAGCAGCAAAGTTGTATTGACTGCATGCTAATAGGAAAAGGACTTATTCCCACATAAGCTCTGCCCTTCTATCCTAGTTACTGTGGGATTTCAGTAGCCCATGGGGGAAAACAGGGAGATTAAAGTCTGCTTCACCAACACCAGCACCACCTACACTGGCATGTATTACCTCTCCAGTGGGCTGGCTTTCAACAGCAAATCAAGCTGGGATGACAGGCAGCCCTATGCAGGCTAACTTTATCTCGCCTGTGGGCTAGATACAAAGACTGTTTGGTCCAAGCAAGAGTCCATGACTCAATGCAAAGAAAAGGTGATGCTTCTCGCAGCAGTGATACCAGTATGCTTCAGTATGAGCAAAACCAGTCCAGCATCCCTCAGTTTGCTCTCAAACACAGCTCAATTAGCATGGATGAAATCTTGTAAAAAATCCTGCATAAGGTGGACTCAAAGCATAGAACATTATTTTTTCACAAACAGTTGAAATTTGGCTAAAACCTATATAACTGAAATCAGCTGTCTGGAATCCTAAAATGAGAGGCCGTATGTTCAGATCCACTTACAAGGTGCTGAAAAGCCAATGTGAATGCAAACTAAAAGCTATTAAAGTGAGCTGAACAGCCACGACATTTAGCAAACTGGTTAGGAGAAGAAAATAGCACAGCTCAGGACAAGGAAGTTATTTCAGCTTGTGAGTCAAACTAGTAAGGGTAATAAACAGAGACTGCCACAAAGGGTTAAAGCTTGTGCAGCTGTTTCACCCTGATCGTACTGAACTGAGCTAAAATTGTTAGATTACTTAAGCGACTTACATTTCTGCATAATAGAGGGATTTTATAAGTTTATTGAAGCAACAAAGAATATAAAGAAGGTTACATAAAATTAAAAAAAAAAACAACAAAACCTCAAAATGAACATTTCTAAAAGGAACAATGTTGCTGACAGAGACAGTTTTATGGGAGAAGAAGCACAGGGCTCAATTTACAAGGAGGGAATTAAAGATCTCAATGGCTCTTAGGCACCTAAATCCAACATCTGGATATCACTGATATGACATTGTATCACTTTGTCTAATGCTATAGGTACCTCAGCTTATCTGACCTTGAGAAAGCAAGGAACTCCTAAATCCAGAATGGCCAAAGCACCTAGCTCACATAGATAGTCCCTTAAATAGTCACAGGTTAGTCTTCCCCTGTGGGAGGAGGAACCTCCAGCCGGGATGGATCTTGCAGGCTCAGGTAACACAAAATAAGAGGAGTGACTTCATCCACCTTTTTACTTAAGTGGTTATTTTATTTTTTTAATTGGAACTGTTAAAGGTCCAGCTTTAAAAATCCCCTTCCCATTGGGCTTTTAAATCACACTTTTTGGTTCCCCAGAGAATGCACTTGCCTGTAAGGTGACCTGCATTGGGACCTCCTCTGCCTACCATGTGAATCTATGTGACATAATGTAATATTTATTTGGGCCAGTGAATGGATAAAGGCAAGAAAATGATTCTGTATTGTGGTTTTTTTGGTGGTTTTTTTTTTTGTTTTTTTTTTTTTTTAAGGCACTTGGATGAGATTAATATAAATAAACCCCTTTTCCTTAAAAAGGTCAGATTTCTGCTTTCATGAGTACGATTCTGCATACCCAGCCTTTCCTATTCACTCTATAGGGGACCCCTGAGAACTGACCAAACCAGGACTGGGAACTCCATTAGATAGCAGGATGCATTAACATGACAAAGTTCAACAGAGCAGCAAATAAATCTCTCTGTTCACTTCCCCCTTGAGATGACTTCCTTCCTTGTTTCCTGTAGCTGGGTATGTGCTAGGCAGGAGAGGGGGCAGGGTGACTACCTGGTGTAAATCTTCACCTGCTTGTATTTTAAGTTAAAATTAACTTTTTAAAAGCACATCTGAATTGGCATATGCCTGACATTACCTGTCTCTGTTGTAGTTTTCTGATGATGAACTGGTAAAGCTGTGAAGCGTCATACTACCTAACACAGTGAATTGTAACCTTCTTAGTATAACAAGTCTTTCTCTGTTAGCCTTATATTAAGACAAAACATGACAACACAGATATTGGAAAGTAAAATAGAAAACTTTATTTGAGTAACATTCCAACAACTTCTTCTCTTGCGAATGGGACATTTTCTAGAAGAAATAGCCCAAACAATATCTGCTCCTGAACTGTTTCCTATGCTAAGTTTTTGACCTGGAACAGCCTTCCTTCTCATGCAGACAAAAATCCCTAACTCTTATCTTTAAAATACACCTAATCAGGGGATGCTTGCTAACATACAGCAATGAATGCACACTCGTTTTGCTGTTTCACCTTATAGTTGTTTCATTTAACTGACATTAACAAATTCAGAATAAATTGGAAGGATGTAGGAAAAGACGAAAGCTCCAATACAAGGACTCTGTTTTTATGCAGATGGTGTTTCTCTTCCAAATATAGCTTATACAATAGCATGTATAATACAGTAGTCCCCAGGTTTTCGATATTATAATTTCATTGGCCAAAGCACTAAAAAATACATACACCAGCCTAACGTTAGCTGCTTTGTTCTTCCCTCTAATATTTTTCTTTCATCCTTTCTTTTTTTTTGGACCTCCTTTTTTCATTTCCAATCCTTTGTCCCTCTTTTCAGTATTATGCCTTTCCATTCTTACCAAACTTCAGTTCTGCTTCCAGTCATTGTGGGTATAGTTTTTTCTTCTACATCTGTAATATTCTGTTTTTCTCTTTATAGCATTATGCCTCTTCCTTTTTCTGAGATATTATTTTCTCTTGTCACACAATTTCTTTAATTCTTTCTCTCTGTAGAGATTCCATTATATTTCTCTTTGTCAACTTCCACCCTTCCTTCATTCTTTTCTTCTTACTCTTCAGACAAATTTTCTTTGTTTTATTACTATCCCAGAATATTTCCTTTCTTACTTTAATGGAGAAAGTGTTTTTCGATGTCTAGCTTTTCCACAGGCTCAGTTCTCTCTCAACTCTCCCCTTTTGACTTCAAAGTAGTCAGAAGCCACAAATATCCATTCAGGAACTGGTGTAGCTTAGATTGACCAGACACTGTTGGTCAGACATAGATGAGATTAAAGCACAAATGAAGAGGACTGATCAGGAACATTAAGGTTGTCAGCATAGGTCTGTCCAAGAATAGAATAAGTTCACCAGTTTTCAGGGTCTCAGGAGCACTTTGGTGCTGTCTACACCATGAAGGCGCAACCTGAGAAGCTGTGAAGAGATGGATATGGAAAAGGCAGGGACATGAACTAGGAGAATATTATTTTTATATTATAGAATCATAGAATCATAGAATAGTTAGGTTTGGAAAGGACAGGGGCAGGGACACATCCCACTAAACCATGTCACCCCAGGCTATGTCCAACCTGGCCTTGAACACCACCAGTGATGGAGCATTCACAGCTTCCCTGGGCAACCCATTCCAGTGCCTCAGCACCCTTACAGTAAGGATTTCTTCCTCAGATCCAATCTAAACTTCCCCTGTTTAAGTTTGAACGCATTACCCCTTGTCCTATCACTACAGTCCCTCATAAAGAGTCCCTCCCCAGCCTCCCTATAGGCCCCCTTCAGATACTGGAAGGCTGCTATGAGGTCTCCACGCAGCCTTCTCTTCTCCAGACTGAACAGACCACAACTTTTTCAGCCTGTCTTCATACTGGAGGTGCTCCAGCCCCCTGATCATCCTCGTGGCCCTCCTCTGAACTTGTTCCCACAGTTCCATGTCCTTTTTATGTTGAGGTCACCAGAACTGCACACAATACTCCAAGTAACATCTCACAAGGGCAGAGTAGAGGGGCAGGATCACCTCCTTCAACCTGCTGGTCATGCTTCTTTTGATGCAGCCCAGGATAGGGTTGGCTTTCTGGGCTGGAAGTGCACACTGCCGGCTCCTGTTCATTTTCTCATCAACCAACAGCCCCAAATCCTTCTAAGCAGAGCTGCTCTGAATCACATCTCCGCCCAACCTGTAGCTGTGCCTGGGATTGCTCTGACCCAGGCGTAGGACCTTGCACTTGGCATGGTTAAACTTCATCAGGTTGGCATCAGCCCACCTCACAAGCATGTCAAGGTCCCTCTGGACAGCATTCCTTCCCTCCAACTTATCAACTGAACCACACAACTTGTTGTTGTCTGTAAACTTGCTGAGGGCGCATTCAATCCCACTGCCCCTGTTACCTACAAAGATTTTGAACAACACCGATCCCTGAGGGACACCACTCGTTACTGGTCTCCAGCTGGACATTGAGCCATTGAGCCCAACTCTTTGTGTGCAGCCATCCATCCAGTTCTTTATCTACCGAGTGATCCACTTATGAAGTTGATGTCTCTCCATCTTAGATACAAGGATGTCATGTGAGACAGTGTCAAAGGCTTTACACAAGTCCAAGTAGATGACATCAACTGCTCTAACCCTGTCCATCAGTTCCATAGCCCCATTATAGAAGGCCACCAGATGCCATTTAAGTCATTAACATTTTGGGTCTGTCAAAGAACAACTTCTCTAAGTTGTTATGCAGAGCATTGTTGGCTTTGCTAGGGTTATTTCTAACATGCCAGTAAAGTTAATTCCTCCCAGAACACAGGTATTATCATAATCTCCTAACATATGTCTAGCATAACTGCGCTTTTTCTATGGGGTCCTTCCAGCAGGTATTTCTGGGAGACCGTTTAAGACAACCCTTTCTCTCAACCAAATTACTGTCTTGGGACTTGGGGCTTTTGATTACTATTGCCCTCTTTTTAACTTTTAGACTGTTATTTTAAAAACTGGGAGGTGAGGTTTTCATTCTTGCAATTCAGCTTTCAGAGTGCAAAAATGAAGGTCTGGCACTACAGGGTGTATGTTAGCTACAGGATAATGTTTGTGGCAGAGAAGTATACAAGGCAAAGAAATGGCTTTTGTGGGTGATTAAATGCTGGAGTGAAGCTGAGGTGTTTGATAACCACAGAAGCTATTTATTGTGTGTATACTCCAGTGCCATGAACATTATTCCTATTATACAACTAGACAAAGGAAGATTCAACAAACCATAACGAGAGAAGGATGAAGGGTTTTTTTGGTTGTTGCTTTTTTGCTTGATGGAAGTTTGAAAGTTCGGTTTCATTTTCTGCCTTTCCCAGCATTTCCTCTGGGGTGGGAGATTAAGGCCCAGAGACAGAGTTTGGCCTGCAAAGGGTAGTAATAGTGACTAAATTCTGAGTAAATACTAGGAGTTATCATATCATCAAACAGTAGTGCTCCCTATTTTACTGGGACTCAGAGAAAGACCATGCTAACAGTATTCATAGGCATTTCTCTAGGTAGTAACAGATAAGCTCAGGAAAAGAATCAAGTATTATCATGTAAAAAAAAAAAACCACAAACAATGAGATATATTAAGAAGATAATGGCAACACACATCTTCTACATGTTTTATTAATTCTCACAGGAATGCTGTAAATTCAGGACATATTATGTGAACAAACTCTTAAATGCTACTTAAATTCTCAGTATCAATTCTATTTTGATAGTTCTTTGCTGCTATTTCTGTGAAGTATTTGGGGGATTTTGGGACAGCACTCAATGCTAGTCAGTGACATCAAGACCTGTGCCTGTTCTCAGATGGAACAGAAAAATACAGTAAGCTAAATAACAAAAATCCATCATACTGGAAAACACACCTGTTCCTCACTGTCATTACTTAATAAGTGTCATTTCCTCTTTAAATCACTTGAATTGTTAAAAAGAGCAGAAAAAAGATGGTGCAGCTAAAATGACCAATAACCCAGTGGAAACCCTGAGCAGAGGAAATCAGTCACAACCAACTCCACCACTGGTCTTTGTTTGTAAATGTTGCTCATTAAACAATTATGAGCAGAGAATATATTTGTGAAGTGTGAACACTGTTTGCAAATGTCTTGCCTAGATAAACAAAGCCTGCTTTGTCAAATCAAGAGAAATAATTTAACCATCTGTAGTCACAACAACCCTGTGAGTAGCAACTATTTTTACACCACTTCAGAGGTGGAGAACAGACAAATATTTCTTGTATTAATGGCAAAATGTGAATTAACTTAAAGCAAAACAAGCAACTGTTAATCCTGCTATGATTTTGTTGTGTTTACTCATCTTCTGACAGGAAATAACACAAATTCCAAGGGAATTTTTATTACATTAATAAATTAACATTGAATTAATTTTAATGTCAACACTTGCTGTCTGCCCTTAGACATTCCTTCAGACCAGGCTGTTGCTAAAAGTTTCTCTAAGTCATTAAAATATTATCTGAGCGTACTGTTGAGTCCTTATAGCTTTGAAAGGCGCTGGACTGTCATCACAAACTCACCTAGCAGTGAACGAGATTAAGGGGGATTTTACCTGACACCCATGAAATAGCAGTAGTGCATGGTCCTGCTATCCCCTCTGAGGTCCTTCCATGCCTCTGCTGTGAGGGATGATGGCCCACTAGGGCCCTCCCTTCCACACAAAAGAATATTCCTTTACTATTAATATGCGAGTTGTTGCCAGCTGATTTTCCTCTGCTTTACTCATCATCATAGGTGGCTTAACAGATCAGTGCCCTCTCCTGCAATATTCCAGCACCCTACCAAGCACATCTTTTCAGTTGGATGATAGATTACTCTAAGTAAGTACCCTTGAAACGCATACCATCTTTGTTCAAAAATAAGGTATTTTCTCATTATTACTATTTGTGCCCATGTTTTACGCTATTAACAACATCCAGACATTTTACATACTCATGTTTAAAGCAATAGCTGCTGTTGAATTGTATACAAAAAATAAAAATTAACTAATGGAAGCTTATTTTAATGCTTAATACAGGCACACAAAATAATGGTATGGACTCAATACCATTTGTCAGGTACAAATTTCCATATGAATCATAGGATTATATTTCTCTTCTTGAGCGGAAAGTGACTACTGCTTTCTTTCTGGTATTTAGTGCTAATGTGCATATTTAAATTACAAGCAAAGTTCTACTTATTCTAAATTATTTTGAATGCTACAGTGTATAAAAAAGGGCTATTGCATTCAGATGTATCATTTAGAAAAGGGTTTCCACTCTCTTATGATGTGACCTAATTTCAAAAAAATTGAGACTGGGAGTTCTGCTCTCCATGTTTTACACAGCAGATGTTAATGCCATTATCTACTTAATTTGAAAGCTGCACTGATTTCCACTCTCTTTCTTCCTTTGAGTGTCATTGCTGTATAAAAAATACTATCAAGTGTAGCAAAGGTCATTTGAAGTTGCACCCAAAACGATGATCGGACATTACAAATAATATCCTTTAAAAAAAAAAAAAAATCATACAAACGTGGATGTTTGTAACATAGAATCATAGACTCATA
The DNA here is from genome assembly GCA_032466535.1 of Forpus xanthops. Lineage (NCBI taxonomy): Eukaryota > Metazoa > Chordata > Aves > Psittaciformes > Psittacidae > Forpus > Forpus xanthops. Next base: position 21,705 of record JASSUY010025572.1, read on the forward strand.
GAATAGAAAGGTTTGAAAAAGACATTAAAGGTCATTTAGTTCCAACCCCCCTGCCAGGGACAGGGACACCTCACAATAAACCATGTCACCCAAGGCTCTGTCCAACCTGGCCTTGAACACTGCCAGGGGTGGAGCATTCACAGACTCCCTCAGCAACCCATTCCAGTGCCTCACCACCCTTACAGTAAAGAATTTCTTCTTCAAATCCTATTTAAACTTCCCCTATTTAAGTTTGAACCCATTACCCCTTGTCCTATCACTACAGTCCCTCATGAAGAGTCCCTCCCCAGCATTCTTATAGGTCTCCTTCAGATAATGGAAGGCTCCATGCAGCCTTCTCTTCTCCAGGCTGAACAACCAAAACTTCCTCATCCTATCTACATACGAGAGGTACTCCAGTCCCCTGATCATCCTCATGGCCCTCCTCTGGACTTCTTCCAACAGTTCCATGTCCTTTTTATGCTGAGGACATCAGAACTGCACACAATACTCCAAGTGACATCTCACAAGGGCAGAGTAGAGGGGCAGGATCACCTCTCTCAATCTGCTGGTCATACTTCTTTTGATGCAGCCCAGGATAGGTTTGGCTTTCTGGGCTGCAAGCGCACACTGCTGGCTCATGTTCATTTTCTCATCGACCAACAGCCCAAGTGCTTCTGAGCAGGGCTGCTCTGAATCTCTTCTCTGCCCAACCTGTAGCTGTGCCTGGG
>JASSUY010025577.1:0-33594 GCA_032466535.1 Forpus xanthops
GCCCTCCTCTGGACTTGTTCCAACAGTTCCATGTCCTTTTTATGCTGAGGACACCAGAACTGCACACAATATTCCAAATGAGGTCCCACAAGAGCAGAGTATAGGGGCAGAATAACCTCCCTCAAACTGCTGGTCACACTCCTTTTGATGCAGCCAAGACATTCAGGTATGGCATTTAGAAAAAGGTTACCACTTTTGCACACTAATTGTGAAGCACTTTCATCTCCTAAATTGTTTTCCCTACATTTAACTTAAAAATTGACTTATTTTCTGATTAATTTTTTAAAAAATATATCATATTCTCTATCAAGGATTTTTTCCTTTTCAGGGTGAGTTATTTAAAACAGTGCATGTTACTGAAGATTAGTACTCAAAGAATAAGGTGATGAGAAGCAAATGTGAAAGTGAGTGACCTCATATGACAGAATCAAATTAAAGGTTTAGAAAAGCTGTATTCAAAGCAAAGGATTTTTTCAACTTCATTGATTTGTTTAGAAATAGAAGTATTAAATGCATGCTTGTTTCATTGCATGATTTGCTTCATTAGCAATTACCAATCACAATTAACAATATAATACAAAATATTGTGTGTTTGCATGAGAATTCATTATCCTGGTTTGAAATAAATCGTTGCATTTCCATATTTAACCCAAATAGCCTTGCATGTATCATTATTAATAGACTTGATGAAATCTGCTTTGTAGCTTTGTGCTGCAGTACATTAAAATGATTCTTGGCAAGTTATTCTAATTACATCGTCATTTGCTAGCAAAGGATCTCAATAAACTAACTCAAAAAAGACATGCTAGAGGTTTCTTTAAGAATGTCCCTTTTAAAAATGATATTAAACTGGAAAAAACATATTTCACATTTAATGACCCTTTTCTTTTTAAGAAAGGCCAGTGATGATGCTAAACAGATTAATAGATCTGTCACAGGCAGCAGGGCTGGAAAAGGGTCATGTATGTAGGACAGCAGTCAACTGCACAAATACATAAACACAAAGAATAACAGAGAATGAAAACAAATCCACATAAAGTGCAGCATTAAACAGGAAAAGAAAAAAAAAGATGCTTGAATTATTTTCCACATTTTCCTCCAGTGTACATGTGTTGGTTTTGACTAAACAAATACAAAGCGTAGGGTTAACTGCTTCTGAATGAATTTTAGGGGGAGCTGGAAAAACAGCTTCTACAGGCAAACCCTATTCTTGAAGCTTTTGGAAATGCCAAAACAGTGAAGAATGACAACTCCTCCAGATTTGTAAGTAGGAGACGTCCAGTTGGGCCTGGGGCAGGGTGGGGAGGGGGGGTATAACATCTTTAAAAACACAGTATGCAGGCAGTGGCCCTCATCACTGCTTCTCTTAAAGAGCATCTTTAATACTTTGAAAACAATTTAGAATTCCTCTCTGAAGCACAAATTTGGCCTCATGGAAAATTAAAGATCAAGCTCAAACATGAGAGTGCCACTGTCCTCTTACAATTTAGCAGTCTGTGTGTGGCCTTCCAGAGTCAATTCCTGCTCCAGAACATAGCCACATTCAGAATATTTGCAAACTAAATCTGTGCTTCCTTTCTCTTTGCGCCACTGTTGAGCATGTATCTTATGAGGTGTGACTGTTACTTAGCAAGAGTGGTTAATATATTATATTAAAAATTACGGGAGAATGAAAAAACAGCCCTACAGGTACAAGTTTGATGTGAGCTGAGGGCTGTCGCTCTTTGATGACACTTTTTACTGGGAGTTCTCGCAGGTGCTTGTTTTCCCTGCAGATCCTCCTCTCCCGCCTCTGCTCTCTCCCTGCAAAGCGGAGGGATCCATGCAGATGAATCTTAGCAGAGGGAGTTACGCAGATCCAAAGATATTCCCTTGTGGAAATCAAAGTAGAAAATAGATGTGGTCACATCCCCAGCCTCCAAAGCCTGGCCCAGAAGGGAGGACTCCTCTCCCTCTAAGTACCTGAATGGAATGTGGGGGCAAATCTCTTCAGCAGGAATATCAGAGAAATTTACTTCCTTTCAGGCTTTTTCATGGGTTGTCCCTGCAGGAGGGAATCAAGCATGTTATTCTTAGGAGGATGATGTACATGTCTTATTAAACAGGCTAAATACTAATATTTGAAGACCTGGCATAACCTGAAAAAACAGCCCGATCTAAATTTTTTCATTCACAGGGCAAATTCATCCGCATCAACTTTGATGTGACAGGCTACATTGTCGGAGCAAACATAGAGACTTGTATCCTTTTCAGTGAGCTGCACGGGAAGCTAACTAGGGTCAGCAGAAAGAAGTAAGATAAACAAGCTCCATTGCATGTCTAAGAAAGGCAAATATTGCTGGGGCTGGTATAAATAAAGCTGGAGGGAAGTGGCTCCTTTTATGCTGATACCAGCTTCTCGGTTTGCCTTCCATTCATGTTTACATTTTCAGGTCTGTTTTCTCAGCTATAGGAAAGTGTGCTATTCCCCATATATAGCTTCAGAAATGGAAGCACCATACCTAAAGCAACATCAGGGACTTTAAAAGCAGAGTCCCAGTAATACAATAATGGGAAAAGATTGCTTTGTGGTTGAGATTGCATGTGATAATTGAGAGCTATACTGTTGTTTTGTCTCATATCAGTGTGATCCTGCACGGGTCACTCTGGTTCCCTGTGGTCTACGTTTCCAGGTGCATAAGAAGTCTTGAAACTTTACTGTTTCTTACTGGTGCTGTGACAGGCACTTTGAAAATAACACTGAATGATTGGTGTTATCACTACAATTTACCCAGGAATTTGGAGAGTGATTCCCAGTTCCAAGTCCAGGTTTGCTATTTTGTCCCGGTCCTGAGGTTAAGATGAAGCCCAGGTGCTCAGTACAATCTCACCCCCAGCCCTATACACCCTGGCTTCTGTCAGGGAAGGGTCCTAAGCTTTGCACAGAAAAGGAGATGCTTACTCCAAGAAACGAGAAAGAAAGGTTCAGCTATGAAGAAGGACTTCAGTTCTTGGGTATAGCATCAAACAACAGTTTATCTTTCTGCTCTTATTTTGACAAGTGATTTTTAGGAAAAAAAAACACCACTCTTCAATTATTTTGGTATTAACTGATATTTTACCTATAGCACTATAGCTTTCAGAGAGTGAATAACTGACAGGTTGAAATACACTATTGCCAACTTCATTTTTAGTAGCTTATATTCACAAAAATGGACCATAATGAAGCTTGCTTTTATTGCTTTTATGCCTACAATGCTAGCCTCAAGAGCTTTTATTCCAGCAGCCGCACTTTATACTGAAAGAATCATATTGGCACTTCATTTTAAAAGTGGTGTGAATTATATTGTGAATCCTATTTTTATATGTCTGATTTGAAAAGCATTTATGTCTATTGTTGTGCTTATTACCATGATTACCAGCATTTACTATTCAATAGGAGGTAGAAAATCGATCTACTTATTGCACCGAGAATGATACCAATACTAGAGTTCCTGCCACAAGCCAGACACCTCTCCATGTTAGACAAACTTGTGGCAAATATTTCTGCAATGCTGCTGATGGTTCTGAGGCTGATGCCACAGTTAAGGAAGGACTGAAATGTGTTACCGATATTTTTTTTAATGTACTTGACAACAGATTTGCTTGAAAAATCCCGAGCTATTCGCCAGGCGAAAGATGAGCGAACGTTTCATATCTTTTACTACTTGATTGCTGGAGCTTCTGAACAAATGAGAAGTAAGTAACTTGCTAATGATTCCTAGATCTCATTGAGCAGTCTGAGCAATGGCTTACTCAAGTCATTTACCTTAACTTTGTTAATGATCTGTAATTGCATCCTTCCTATAAATAGACAAAAAATTTAAATATCTTTAGCTATAGAAAATAATTCTCTCGAGTGAATTATAAGAAAACTTCAATTGATGTCTATGTGTTTGAGCCAGGTTGTTTGCAGTTTACAGGATGTTTCCACTAAAAGATGTAAATCCATTCAGATCCCATCTTGAATGACATTGTGGTGATGAATAGGGAAGAGTTATTCATCATTTTTTTACACAAAAGAATCTGGGCTTCACAATAAAAATATTGGCTTGTGCTTTTAAAATAAATTAGGAGAATATCTCTCCTACAGCACATCATTACACTGGGAAAACCATAGTTTCAGAATGTTGAGAAGGTGAAAAGAGTTAAGTGGATCAAAAAAAAAGGATTAGACATAATATGTATTGGAACAGTATGGTTCAAATATGACATCTTTCCCTAAATTTCTGGTTGTCAATGTATGTATAAAGCAATGGCTAAATCTATACTTTCCCTGTTTTTTATGCTCCCTACCTAAGAATCTGATGTTGTCCTCAGTATAGGGCCAAAGAGGCTTTTGGTCCAGCCCGCTATGGTTGATAGCTGGTTCCATTCTTATTATAACCTGATACGAATCCCCACGGAAGAAATGTAATTCTGAGTAGGTTACATGTAGCATTAAATGAAAGATTTTTAAGAAGAATGGCTCAGATTTGAATACATAGGATGCAAAATTCCATCAAGGAGCAGAAACATTCCCCAGTTACTAATGAAAATGGAAATGTACACAATCAAGTTTGCTAAATGAAGAGTTATTTTAAAACTCCTTGTGCACCATAAAACCCTAAACTCCTTATGCAAGTAGAGTCTTCCTTTGGTGGTAACACCAGGTTTTTTCCTGTTGTTCATTGAGAGTACTCAACATCTAAGAGAATTAATTTGATGCACTTAAGCTTTTCTTCTTTGCTTTTTAGATGATCTATTGCTGGAAGGATTTGGCAATTATACTTTCCTATCTAATGGTCATGTGCCTATTCCTTCTCAACAAGATGATGAGATGTTCCAGGAGACCTTGGAAGCCATGAAAATTATGGGCTTTACTGAGGAGGAGCAAATAGGTGAGAATTGTTAGCAAGATTGTGTGGAAGGTATACAAGTAACAATATGCAGAGATGCAAAAGCGCAGAGATTTATTCTGTCCAGAATAATCACTTTGCAAAATAAGCATATGAAGTAAGATTCTACATTCACATAAAAAAAGTTAATATTATTTGGATTTTATGTCCGTGTTTCTCTGGAGAATCATACTTGATCTTGCATTAACCACCAATTGGAGGATTCTAAATGTACCCATGTTATTTAACCTCTCTGCCTCTTATTTCCTCTGTGTAAAACTATTACCCACTGTTACCTAGCTATTGTTTCTAAGTGCACTATGAATTAGTGCCCATAGATTTCCCTAGGAGGCATTAGATTAACTAAGCTATAGACTTTCATGGAAAGAGAATGCAGGTTCTTTCACAAGGTGAAAGTTCTCAAGCAGATTTATATCTACCTTATGTTAAGAACAATATGGGATCTCAGCTCTCTGCAACCAGGATCAAGGCAGGATCTAAACACAGGATCAAAATCACATAACATCAGCAGCATGGTCAGAGCCATGATAACAAGCAAGTGAACCGATGGCAGCAGTGTGCCTGAAGACAACAGAAACCAGCAGCAGGAATCTGGGAGAAGGATAGCAGGACCTGAGGACTGACTGGCAGTGAAGACACCGAAACTGCTGCCAGAGATCTGTGACAGGAAATACTACCAGCCTTTTTGGAATGACTCCACTTTTGTATTAAACAGGGTGACACTTCAGGAAGTCTTGTGGGTAATAGAGTGACTGTTCTTGCCTTGCAAGGAGAACTGAGTATGATCTACTTCTTTTAGGTACTTGCTAGAAAAATTCTACTTCAAAAATTACTACAGTGGTCTTTTCCCATTGCCGCAGTGGGTAACAGTGGGAGCAGCTGAAGCCAATAATGAAAACTTTGCAAACCACCTCCTTCAAAGGGTTAAACTGGCAGCATGTGCTGGAAACACAGTGAAAGAAATATTGAAGAATCACCACTTATATTGGAAACCGAGTATATATCATCAAAGAGAAATTATCTCTGTGAAGAACAGAACAGCTGGTGATGCACAGGGCAGCTCAATACAGTAACTGAAACATGGATCAAATAAAATAATTGCCACAATATTTTACTGTGTTTCTGGATGAAGAATTGCAAGGTTTCTTCTTATAAGTCTTATAAATTGTGGATTCCTGCTTGTGGAAGGAACATGAAGTGCTCCTGACCTATTTGAATTCCATGCATCAGTGTAGTTTTCAGCATCCAAAAGTACTATGATACATGGTGTTTTGAAAGGTATTTTTTATTCATGAAGGGAAGATGGAAGGATGTGTGGAAGAACTCCATACATATCCAAACCAAACTACTGAATTCAAGTGAACACTAGCAACACTGACCATTTAAAATCATTTTTTTTCAGAACTTCCCAACAACTAGCATGAAGAAGTTGTAAAACATTCGGATTTAATTTTGAAAGAAGTGGAACGGGTTTCAAAATTTGTATTCACTGATTCAGAGAAAAGAGGAATAAAAGCAAAAGAGCATGAAACAGCTACTAAAATACCATGAAAATGGGGGCTTGTCAGGGACGCGTCTGCACTGCTTTTACTTCTCAGTGCTCGTGGGAGTGCACAAGGCTTCAGCCGGTGCATGCCAGAGCTCCCTGCCATGGATGCAAATTGCCATGCCCCAAGTGACACCTGGTGGCAGAAAGAGCATCACCCCGTCACTCGAGCCTTGGATCAGCTGTAGGAATCGGGAGCAGAGCTCAGCCATATCCCATCCCTCCATTCGTGACTGAGGGATGTTAACAAAAAAGGGCTTGTTGTGCAAGACAGCGGTGCAAATCCCACCCGTGGTAAACTCAGATCATGATACTGATGAAGACTAGTGCACTCTCCTGCTGAGGCATGTATATTGCAGTTTATGTTATAGTCTTTTAAAGCAAACCTAGTCCTTTCCATAGAGGTACAGATTACCATAGGCAATAGAATGAATCTTTGTTATTGCAGAGAATACAGCTTTCCAATTGTTTCCATTTATTCCTCATTTATATTACCTGTTTTTCTTCCAGCTATACTGAGGGTTGTTTCATCTGTCCTACAACTGGGTAACATCGTCTTCAAGAAGGAGAGAAATACTGATCAAGCATCTATGCCAGACAATACTGGTATGATTTGCCACTTTAAAAATACAGTTAACATTAAGAAATTAATAAAATAGCAGCAAAATAAGCATTCTATATCAGTATTTTTTATTTAATTGTTATTATGTACATACTTCATGGGCTTTAAAAGCTATACCATGCTTAAAATCAGCTCAACTATTATTACCTTTTCCAGTAATCTTGAATCCATAAATAGATGAACAGTGAATTTGCTGCTTGGATCATAACATATTTTTATGGCAACTGGCATCTCCTGTATGTGCAATAGAGGAGCTTTTAAGGAAGATAAACAGCTTCCCATACGTGCTGAGCTGCTCGTATTCACACTTACTGACCTGCTAAGAAAAAAATCATTCTGAAATAAAATCTCACTCTTTTATTCTAGCTGCACAAAAAGTGTGCCACCTGATGGGTATTAATGTGACAGATTTCACAAGATCTATTCTAACCCCAAGGATCAAAGTAGGACGAGATGTTGTTCAGAAAGCTCAGACCAAAGAACAGGTATCTACTTGCAGTCTGCTCAGCTCTCCTGAAACTATTCTCTTCTTTTCTTACATCTTGTCTAAAGAGAAATGTCAGATTCCTGTCTCATTTTCCCTGCAGAAATTAGCAGCTAATTGGGTTTCTTCTTTCACTTACAGTTTTCTCTTCTTTATTTCAGGCAGACTTTGCCATAGAGGCTTTGGCTAAGGCAAAATTTGAACGTCTTTTCCGTTGGATTTTAGCTCGTGTAAACAAAGCTCTTGATAAAACAAAAAGACAAGGTGCTTCCTTCTTGGGGATCCTTGACATTGCTGGATTTGAGATTTTTGAGGTATCTACCGTGGGGTACAAGCTGGGTAAAATGCCTATTATCATGTAGTGGTTTGGACATAAGATGACACAAATCCAAGGTCAGAGCCACAAAAAAACCAGGTTCTTCCAAGCTGGCTAAGGCTGAGATCAACATGACCCAGAGGCCTACTGCACCTGGCTGCTTGCCCTTCCCTTGAGGCTAGCAGCATGCTCCAGCTGGGCTTCTGCAGGGCTCAGGGTTCAGAGCCCAGGGCTGGGGTTTATGATTTATTGATCTGGCCCCAGTACAAAGATTTACCTCTTTAGCACTTTCTGTAATTTTTTAAGACCTTATATTAGAAAAATATAGAGCCTTATATTTGAATTATTGCAATATATAAAAAGAAATAGAAGACAGTAAATTTCATCTTGTCATTTAAATTCCCTCTTAAAGGGATCTTTCTAGCATTTGCAATTCACATTTTTTCCTTTTTTTTTTCTCAGATCAATTCCTTTGAGCAGCTGTGCATCAATTACACTAATGAGAAACTTCAGCAGCTTTTCAACCACACAATGTTTATATTGGAGCAAGAGGAATACCAGCGAGAGGGCATTGAATGGAATTTCATTGACTTTGGCCTTGACCTGCAACCTTGCATTGAGCTGATTGAAAGACCAGTAAGTATATGCCTGATAGGTGGGATGATGTGTAGGCTGCATCATGGTCAGTTGTATACCAGTACAATCAGAGAGCCATTTAAAAGGATCCTTTGTTAGTAGGATTCCTATCATAAGGAATAAAGAAGGTATTTATAAAGGTGTTTATAAAAGGTGTGAATAAAGGTGCTCTTTCTTTATCTCTGCCTGGGATGACACTGATCTTATGTTTCTCACATTGCAGACCAACCCTCCAGGTGTCCTGGCTCTGCTGGATGAAGAGTGCTGGTTCCCCAAAGCTACTGACACATCTTTTGTGGAGAAACTATGTCAAGAACAAGGCAACCATCCCAAATTCCAGAAGCCCAAGCAACTCAAGGATAAAACAGAGTTCTGTATAATGCACTATGCAGGAAAGGTACTGGACAGACAGAGCTATTTTGGCTTAGGAAACTTTGATTTTTTGATGCCCAAATGATGAAAAAGAAATAGTTCAGTAGCTGCATTGATCAGGCTTATGTAATGTATATATTGTTTTAATTATATGAAATAAGATTTGAAAAAAGCTCATGGATGTGAAGCTCACATGAAAACAAAACAAAAAAAAAAAACAGCACTGGGGTTAATGAAAATCTGAGTATTTCAGATTACTTTCTAGCAAGCAGATTTTTAAAGACAGGACAAATGCACAAAGCTTTCCAGATGCTAGTACCTGTAAAAAGGAAGACTCAACTTGGCTGTCAACCTTATAAAGCTTTTCACACTATTATTATTTGCATGATTTTGTGTTAAAACAGTGCCCTGTGTTCTTGGATACTCCAGATTTCTTTATCAAGAACGGCTTTTTGATGTAGCATTATTTCCTGCAGGTCACCTACAACGCAACTGCCTGGCTAACAAAAAACATGGATCCGCTAAATGACAATGTGACTTCTCTGCTGAACCAGTCTTCAGACAAATTTGTAGCAGACCTTTGGAAAGATGGTATTAATCATAATAAATAATGCGGTTTAAAGGGAGAAAATTATATCAGAACTTTTGGACAGTCATGCCTTGCTGGCAGGACACATGTGAAAATTATAAGCAGAAAAGATACTGAACTAAGAAAAAATAATAATGTATTCTAAAGACATGTCTATGGAAAGTGCTTAAAACTATCTAATGATGCTATCAAAAATTCCTTAATATTATACAACAATAGAATAAAAATTATTCATTACATAGTTATAATGCTGCTGAATATGTGATATTGTGTACTTCATTTAGTACAAGTTATTGCTGGGTTTTATGAATGATTTACCTTACACACTGCTCTCCCAGAAGTCCTGCACAGTTCTCCCCAGCAATGTATAACCTCAACTAAATTCAATCAGAAGAATGTTTGTATGCATCTAAACCACTTTGCTTTTAAAAACTATGTATGGATCTTTAACGCATATGCTACAGTATAAATATTTAAGACATGGACACAAATGTGCATGCAAGCACCAGCAAGTGGCTCTGTATTATCCAATAACTGAGGGAGACGATTAGCTAAACTTTGAGAATCACTGGGTAACAGATGGAAGCCAAGAGATGTTGTTCCTGGTTCTGACATCAACTAGTAATTGAGTATTTTGCAGAAGGAATGTCTTTTTCAGAGCAAGCATAAAATGTGTGTATTCAGTTGCTCCATTCTGTCACTAATTAATGAAAATACTCATTTTCATGTTTGACAGAAATAAACTATCTACCCAAAAGGCTAATACTTTTATTAATAGCCTTCTACTGCATCAAAATACACTGTTCCTCTTTGGGAAGCTGCAGTTTATCAATGCCAGTGACAGGTGTAATGTGAGATGAGGACAGTCTATATAAGCAGTTCCATTCATACTTTCTTTCATATTTCAGTGGACCGTATAGTTGGGCTGGATCAGATGGCCAAGATGACTGAAAGCTCACTCCCTAGTGCTTCAAAAACCAAGAAAGGCATGTTCCGTACTGTTGGACAACTCTACAAGGAGCAGCTGACTAAACTAATGACCACCTTGAGGAATACCAATCCCAACTTTGTCCGCTGTATCATCCCAAATCATGAAAAAAGGGTAAATTTCAAATGCTGTTTTCAGACTCCTGGCACATTACTCATGTTGAGCTGCTCACTGTAGAATTATAGAATAGTTAGGGTTGGAAAGGACCTGAAGATCTTCTAGTCACAGCCCCCCCGCCATGGGCAGGGACACCTCCCTGTACCAGCACATTGCAGAGCTGAATGATGTTTTCAAATGCAGCTGATAACATTTATGTAAATTTTTACAGTGCTAAATATAATTTCTGTTCCCTTTTCAGGCTGGCAAACTTGATGCCCATTTAGTACTGGAGCAGTTGCGCTGCAATGGTGTCTTGGAAGGTATTCGTATCTGCCGTCAGGGATTTCCCAACAGGATTGTCTTCCAGGAGTTCCGTCAGCGGTAGGAATCCCTCACTCAGTGCTAACTCTGGGTTTTATAGGGGCGTTATATCTGTTTGTCTGTGCAAAATAATCTGATGTGTTTCAATCTCCCTAACATCAATGTCTTTTGGCAGATATGAAATTCTTGCTGCAAATGCTATTCCTAAAGGATTCATGGATGGAAAGCAGGCTTGCATACTGATGGTGAGGAAACTATTTTTGATAGTATCAGATCTACACTTCTTATATAAAAGCTGCTGAGAGTAATAAGGAATGAGAAGTGGTATTTTAACATCCTAAACATCAGCACTGGAGTTAACAAATATTCCTCTTTTCCTCTAGATCAAAGCATTAGAACTTGATCCCAACTTGTACAGAATTGGACAAAGTAAAATCTTCTTCAGAACTGGTGTTCTGGCTCACCTGGAAGAAGAGAGAGACCTGAAGATCACAGATGTTATTATCACTTTCCAGGCTCAGTGCCGAGGCTATCTAGCAAGAAAGTAAGAATATGCACTAATAAAAAATAATGTCTTCTGCAGCAGAGTATCTACAGTAGCCTTTAGTTCTCTGTATAACAAGCTGAAGATATTAAGATACTTTATTACTATTATTTGTATTGCATTAGAACCCAATTTGTGTCAAATGAAGGACTTACTTCCTGCCCAGAAGCGGCTTATTAGTATAATTGCAGGGAAGTGATTACATTGTGAGTCTACTTACACCCTCTGTATAGTAAAAGCTCTCAGAGGCAATGACCCATCATTTAAACACGTTTGTATGAGGAGAAAGAGCATCCTAATGTATGACTACAATCTTATGCACTATCACAAGTAGCAACACCACTGGCATTTGTAAAATATAAAATAATTTCTTATGTAGCTTGGGCATGAAACATCTAGAATGACCTCAGTTAACGCATATCACAAACCTATTAACAATAATGCCCTTTTCATGCACACTTACCAAGGCTTTCAAATTGCTGAGCAAACAAATTCAAATATGATAGGTTTGAAGAATGATGAACAATGCAAGTTCTGAGTGTCCATGTACTGTGGAAAGCTGTTTACACCCAGAACTAGATATACAGCTTTTGTTTTGTGCCTACCCATGGAGTACAAATGGACAAAAACCAACCAAACAAATAAAAAAAAAAAACAGCCAAAATCCAGAAGACTAAATAGAATACCAGGAAGCTAATCAGAATTATCACCTTTCCTCAAGAAAGCACAGGCATTATTTAAGTAACAAATGAATTTGTGCCAGGCTTCTCAAACCATGTGGCTAATCAGCAGACTCTCAGGCAAGAGTTTTACTTAATGTGTGTATCTTGCAGATACCTCACATTTTAAGACTGAACCTGTTTGCTTCATGTGTTTAATCATAGAGCTTTTGCCAAGAGACAACAACAGCTGACTGCAATGAAAGTTATCCAAAGAAATTGTGCTGCTTACCTGAAGCTGAGGAACTGGCAGTGGTGGAGACTGTTCACTAAAGTGAGTGACTGCAGTCAGTGAATCTCCCTCAGCTTTCCAAAAGAAATTAAATGTACAAGATAACTGAGGTATACCATGACAGCCACACTCCTTGTTCCAAAGTCCACTGCCGCTGATGGCAAGAGCCTCAGTAGCTTCACAAAATTTTAGGTTAGAGACACTCTGGATTGTTATATAATGCTATTATCATAAAGTTTGTTTTCTTCTCAAGCTAGAACTAACTACTTAAGCAGAGATTTGTAAAATATTTTGCATGTTCGGGGACTTTTTTTAATTGCCAAAATTGAAATAATTTCCTAGGGGTGGGTATGTACAAAGACAGAGTAAAACTAAATTTTGTGAACATAAAGAGTCACGTACCTATGGGGGACTCAGTAGCTCAAGAGTTCCCTAACTGGGACACTAAACAACTTCCTGCTAGGCACGCAAGAAAATTAAGTCTATTTTCCTACTGAAGAGGCCTGTTTTGGGGGTTTTGGCTTGTTTTTTCTAAAAAGAAAGGCCTACGGTTTGGATTCAGAAAACTCTTCCTACTTGCACTGATAGCAACCTCCCCTGAAATCAGAAATAGACAACAACACACCTGCATATGCCCATTGACTTTCTATGCAGAAGATGTAGCTTATGTACATCATCAATGGACAAAAACAGGCTTGAAGCCATACAAAAAATGATAACACTGAAGGCAGAGGTGCTCACAAGGCTCCAACAGTTAACACAGAGATGGCCAAAAGCAATACTTCTGATTTAAAGATGCTTACATCAAGCTTGGCTGGACAGCATTTGTCTGCCATTTGAACATCAACAGACAGTGCTACCATTAGTGCCAGTCAGCCTGGCACCTTTAAGTACCATGCTCAGCACATAAATGCTGTCAGGAAACATTCTTAAAACTCTTTATTTTCAGGTGAAACCACTGCTGCAAGTCACTCGTCAAGAGGAAGAAATGCAGGCCAAGGATGAAGAACTACAAAAAACTAAGGAAAGACAACAAAAAGCAGAGAGTGAATTGAAGGAGCTGGAACTGAAACACACACAGGTGATTTACAGTTCTAAACCTCTGGGAAACTCTAGCCATTCTTTCACCATTTCTAGAAGTTATTAGAATAAAGGTGCATTTTTACCTTGTACCCACGTTTGCATTCACAGCAATGGTCCAGCACAAAAGTTTGGTGCAGACAAACTCTCAGTTACATCACTATAGGCCTAACATCCACACAAGAACCTGCAGCAGAGCTGCCTGACAATACACTAGGACTATCTAGTAAAAAAGACTGTGAGGCAATTCTAAATCAAAGTCTTAACTTCCTACCCTATTCCTTCCTTCCCATTTTATTTGTGTAGCTTTGTGAAGAGAAGAACCTCCTTCAGGAACAGCTTCAGGCAGAAACTGAACTGTATGCTGAAGCTGAAGAGATGAGAGTCCGTTTAGCTGCTAAGAAACAAGAGCTGGAAGAGATTCTGCATGAGATGGAAGCCAGAATTGAGGAAGAGGAGGAACGCAGCCAGCAGTTGCAAGCAGAAAAGAAAAAGATGCAACAACAAATGTTGGTAAGGAGACATAAGTGACAAACACAGACAGTAATTTGTATTTCAGAGAAAAACAGAGACTGGCAAACCTTAGATCCTATGAAAGTGCTTGCTCTACTGCCCTCTGTAGAATACGTTTTTGTGACACTGAAGTAAGAGCAATCAATTAATGCTCTTTCCTCCACAATTTTCTTCTTCCCCATCTCTATTTTAAATAACCTTTTCTGAAATAAATAATTATTTTGCCAAATCTTTCCTTCTAAATCATCAACCATTACAGATTTTCTAGTTCTTCATAAAACCAATGAAGTCTACAACATACCGCATATACAGTGACAAACATTAAGCATTTCCAATAATCTAAGTGGTATTTTATCTCCAAAATTCATGTTTTGTGTGTTTCTGTTTCCCCTCAAAGGACCTTGAGGAACAGTTGGAAGAAGAAGAAGCTGCAAGGCAGAAATTGCAACTTGAGAAAGTAACAGCAGATGGCAAGATAAAGAAAATGGAAGATGATATTCTCATAATGGAAGACCAGAATAACAAGCTAACGAAGGTAAGCATTGTGGAACCATTTTCTTACCTTGTGAAAACAGTGCAAGATAAGAGAAAATTTTCCCTTCTGCTAGAACAGGAATACTCTTGATTGTATAACCTCTTGGGTGTATAGATTCACCAGACCATCAGTCCAGCATTTATCAGACAAGTTCCTCAGTTTTTCCATGCCCATTTACACAATTCAGAATTGTGTAAAACTACTGGTTTTGAGATCTGATGCAGTAACAATATCTTTAAGCAAAATACAGCAGTCAAGCACAATCAATAGAAGTCACGCCTTCTTGGGCCCAAGCAGAGTAAAAAATCCTCTTGGTTTTCAATTTCTATAAAACTTCATTATGAAAATTGGAAGTCAGCATGTATTCCAGTTCTTCTTAAAAAGGGATGCTCCTCTGAATTAGGCCATGTATTTATAGCCATTAGAGTACAAGATTCTAATAGCAGCAAATTAGAGAACATGGAAGTCATAGACACCACTCGTCAGTTCCTATGTAATTGACAAACTTAGATGTATCACTGCAATCTCAAGAAACACTTCATAGAAAGAAAGTATCTTGGAAATTTTTACTTGACAGAGAGTTGCTTCACAATCACCAATAACAGATGCTTTTTTAATGTAAGTATTTTATTTTTCTTCAGGAAAGAAAACTCCTTGAGGAAAGAATAAGCGATCTAACAACAAATCTTGCAGAAGAAGAAGAAAAAGCCAAAAATCTCACAAAGCTCAAAACCAAACATGAATCTATGATTTCAGAACTCGAAGGTAACATAACCAAAATTATCTTGTATCAGGGTGGGTTTTTTTGCCTTGGCACACATTAAAAAACCCAGACAGAACCTGGAGAGAGCTAAAAATTTGTAAGGTGTTTTTCAAATTTCTTATGCTGAAGCTATTTTGTGTATGAGAATCACCAAATTGACAGTGTGCATAAGCCATAGATACCTTTTTTCCTTAGCATACAAAAGAGTAAATTGAGGGAAAAAAAGCAGTGCTGCTTCTAGATAAAAATAAATAAATGATTACTTGGGGTGGCCAGAAATAGGTGATGACAGAAAGGTATTAACTGTTGCTTCAGAAATGCAGTGATTTGCAGTTAAATGTATGGCCTTACTGGAGGCCAGAATATTTTTTGCCCAAGGTCAAGACAGGATTAAGAACTCCTTGTACTAACGCAGTCCCATTACCTTTTTCCTTACTTTTTCAGTACGACTTAAGAAAGAAGAGAAGAGCAGACAAGAACTGGAGAAAGCTAAGAGGAAGTTGGAAGGGGAATCAGGTGATCTACATGAGCAAATCGCAGAGCTCCAGGCACAAATTGCTGAGCTGAAGGCACAACTAGCCAAGAAGGAGGAAGAGCTGCAGGCTGCTTTAGCCAGGTATTCAGAATCTGTATGCAGGTTGAAAAACCCAGGCTGGAACTTATGTCTCCCCCCTTCCCAGACACCGAGATGCTGCACAAATGAATCTCAACTCTCAGTTATATCCTTCTTCTGTGCTTTTCTTATTTTCCAAATTTCCTGTTGCAAATTATACTATTGTTTGCCCACAGACACATAAGATTACCTCCAGATATGAATGAAAACTTCTCTTCCCAATGGCATTGGCAGTGCTGTCGAGTAAAGAATTAAATATAACAATACACTTCACAAAGGGAAAAAGGCAAGAATTACTTAACAGTTGGACCTTAATCCATTCCTGAGTCTCAGTGGACTTTCTGTATAAATTTAAGAGGGACAACACTCAACTAAAATTTTTGCTGAATCAGCTGATCAGCATCTCCAGACATTTTATCATGATAAAGTAGTACAACTGCCAGATCTTTTTTGCATAAGTCCTCTCCCCTCTTTTTAGTTTCTTGCACAGATCCTATAAACCTTTACTCTCGCTATACTGATTTGTCAAAGTGAAATGATTCTTTACATACATATGTAAAATTAAATGCTCTCTTTTCAGGCTTGAAGATGAAACTAGTCAGAAGAACAATGCCCTCAAGAAGATCCGTGAATTGGAATCTCACATCTCTGATCTCCAGGAAGACCTAGAGTCTGAGAGAGCTGCAAGAAACAAAGCAGAAAAACAGAAGAGAGACCTAGGCGAAGAGCTGGAGGCTCTTAAGACAGAGCTTGAGGATACTTTGGATACCACAGCCACCCAGCAAGAGCTCAGGTACAGAGATGAACCAAAAATAAATGTCACCAAGCTCAGTACTGTTTAGTACCTGTGTAGTAGTGCATTTTCCCAGTGATCAGAATACTCTTGTCTGCTGCTACTCAATTTATGTGTGTTACCTTCCAGAGCAAAGCGTGAACAGGAGGTCACAGTTCTGAAGAGAGCTCTAGAAGAGGAGACTCGAACTCATGAAGCTCAGGTTCAGGAGATGAGGCAAAAGCACACTCAAGCTGTGGAAGAGCTAACAGAGCAGCTGGAACAATTTAAAAGGGTAAATAGAAATCTTATTGAAGACTATCCACTAGATAACACGGCTTCCTTTTATAGATCATCTTTCTTCACTTCATGCTTGTAGGCTAAAGCAAACTTGGATAAGACCAAACAGACACTGGAGAAAGACAATGCTGAACTGGCTAATGAAGTCAGGAGCCTGAATCAGGCCAAACAAGACGTGGAGCACAAAAAGAAGAAGCTGGAAGTACAGCTGCAGGAGTTACAGTCCAAATACACTGATGGAGAGCGTGTTCGGACAGAACTCAATGAAAAAGTTCATAAATTACAGGTAGGAAGGATTCCAACCTTCTGCTGTGACACATTGGGTTTGAGAAGACTGGTTTATATTGTTCTGTGAGGTTATATCTAGACAAATCCTAGCCCTGTCAACCGCAGCTGAAATGATTGGTTTTTTGTCATCTGTAGGGTTCCTACCTTGAACTCCTACCTTACATTACCCTGTAATTAAACAACTACAGCAACTCTACCTCATGGAAATGAGACCTTTTAGTCTCACTATGCCTCTGTACACATCGCAGACTGTAATACCACTGCAATGTTCAGTGGCTGTGCTGCATGTTTTACAGAGTTTCTGTTCATTCATTTTTGGGTAGAGGGAAACATTGATAGGAATGTGGCTTCTCGAAATGGACTAGACAGCTATTAAACACAAAAGATGTATTTAATAAAAAATTGCAATGAAAGGAGAATGCTCACTTACCTATAATTTAGTGTCTAATAAGAAATAACTAAAGATAATTTAAAATGGTTCTTTGGTAGGTCTTCAATGTCCAGCAATATTAATTAAGCTTATTTTTGCAATTTTGTTCATAGCAGCAGTAAGCTTGCTTTATTATTTTTAGTAAATAAATATTAAAATATAATAAAAACGCATCAACTTCTGTCAAACTTGTGAGGAAGAAGAAAAATTCACAAAAATTCCCATTCCTCTTTGCAATTCATTGAGAGGAACATACAAATATTGCCTTATGAATATGACTAAGTTTTGATACATACTAACAGAATACTAAGATAAACTAGTCAAAAATGGCATTAGATCTTGGGAGCCTTAATACACAGGTTACAAAGATGACGTGCAGATACCAGAGAGTTTGCATGTAGGAGTTAGCTCCATAGAACTTAAATCCCATACATTTTCCAGAAAAAAATATGGCAAAATCGTGAGTTCCAGTTAAGCTAGAAGCATTTTTGATGCTAGAGGGGACCCAGAGGCATAAGATCAGGTTCAGATCCTGTTCAAAGTTAAGATTTCAATCTAGAGCAAATTAAACTTTGGAGGAAGATTTAAATTGTAACTGAGTTTATTTATTGTGGTATCTCACAGGTTGAGGTTGAAAATGTTACTGGTTTGCTCAATGAAGCGGAAAGCAAGACAATCAAATTGACCAAAGATGTTGCAACCTTAGGATCTCAGCTACAAGACGCACAGGTAAACTTGCATCCATTTCTGTAGGTGAGCTGTTACTCATCTACAGTATTTATAAAATGCACTATTAAAAGACCTAAACTAATGACTGTACTGCTGATGCATGTGGTGACTGCAGGAGCTGCTTCAGGAAGAAACGAGGCAGAAGCTAAATGTGTCTACCAAGCTTCGTCAGTTGGAGGATGAGAAGAACAGCTTGCAAGAGCAGTTGGATGAAGAAGTAGAAGCAAAACAAAATCTGGAGAGACATATTTCAACACTGACAATACAGGTATCAGTGCCATAGCTAAATCACTAGCTTCATCCCTCAGTTTTGTCAGTAACTCTAAAGGTTTCAGATCTGTAAAACTATCCTGGCACAGCACATGAACTTTCAGAGATCTAGTGCTTGTTAGCCCAGATAGCATCAGTGAAAGTTCGTAATGGAGTAAGCTGTCACCCTCTTCATTGAAGTATGATCTTATGGCAAATACAAACGCAAAGTAGCTCCCAAGTTAGTCTTGTACACTCGGCCTGTATATACCAGCTCTGTAGTCTGCTTCATTTCATGAAGGCTGGGTGATGGGTAAGCGGTCACTAGCTTCACAGGAGTTAAATTAGGCAAGACTTATGGGTCCTGGTTATCTCCTGGCCATCTTTGTCAAGCTTTGTTGCAATTGCTACAAAGATTTGTCTTCTGAATTCAAATTTCAGCTCTCTGACTCTAAGAAGAAGCTACAGGAATATACCAGCACAGTAGAAACCATGGAAGAAGGCAAAAAGAAACTTCAGAAGGAAATTGAAAGTCTCACTCAACAGTTTGAGGAAAAGGCTGCTTCTTACGACAAACTGGAAAAAACTAAGAACAGACTTCAGCAGGAGCTGGATGACCTGGTGGTGGACTTAGACAACCAGCGTCAGCTGGTCTCCAATCTGGAGAAGAAACAGAAGAAGTTTGATCAGGTATGGATTTAAGACTCTCCCTTGCTGTGTTATCACCTAACTTCTGTGGAATACACAGAGACTCCACCGGTTTAGTGAAAGATAAAAGCAGGGACAAAAAACAAATGAAAATGTAATTACACATACACGGGTCAGTTTTGTACTTACATACCTTTATCAAAAAAGCAAAACTTTTTCTCTGCCATTAATAACTGGCAAGACAGTTGGACTAGAAAACCCTGTTACTAATGACTCCGTGTATTAACACTACCTTTTTACAGATGCTAGCTGAAGAGAAAAACATCTCTTCAAAATATGCAGATGAAAGGGACAGAGCTGAAGCTGAAGCTAGAGAAAAAGAAACAAAGGCTTTATCATTGGCCCGAGCACTTGAAGAGGCTTTGGAAGCCAAAGAAGAACTGGAGAGAACAAACAAACTGTTGAAAGCTGAAATGGAAGATCTTGTTAGCTCCAAAGATGATGTTGGCAAGAATGTAAGTTTTGAGCTTAGAACAATTTCCACAACAATAGCTTAAAATAGCAGCTACAAACAGATCACTGTTTTCAGTGTGGGAAACTCTCTGCACCATACAAATACATTAAGCAGGAAATCATATTTCATCCAAAATTCAAAGGTTATTCTATTTGTGTCCAAACTTTGAGAAGATTGGCAAAGTAACTGTAAGCCAACTTTAGCTTTAACATGACTTCAATCTTAGTGATTTCTAAGAGTGAAAAAAAAAAAAAAAAAAAGCTTCTAAATAATGTACTCGTTTATTAAGCATCCTTGGATGTTATAAACTCCAAAAATCTGAGTTTTTATTAGTTGTATTTGATTCGCCATCAGGCTAACATTTACTTGCATAGCTGCAACAGATTTCCACTGATGCACTGCCGATCACTTCTTTTAATACATTGATATGACAATATTATTTCTAGTACTAAACAAATCCAATTATGAAACTTGTCTAGATTAAAAATGACAGTTTGGAATAAAGAGAGTCTCAGGTTACTGTAAGACAGATTTGAAAGTGGACAAAATAATTGCAATTAGTTCATGCATTGCCCGAAGCTGATCATTTCAAATGTTGCCTATACCATAGGTACATTGCATTAAACTAGAATTATTTTGTTTCTTTTAACAAGTCTACTAAATTCTCATTGCTCAAAAGGTCCATGAATTGGAGAAGTCTAAACGGACCCTTGAACAGCAAGTAGAGGAGATGAAGACACAATTAGAAGAGCTAGAGGATGAGCTACAGGCTGCTGAAGATGCCAAACTCAGGTTGGAGGTTAATATGCAGGCCCTGAAAGCCCAGTTTGAAAGAGATTTACAGGCCAGAGATGAACAGAATGAGGAGAAGAGAAGACAACTCCTTAAACAGGTACCATTTCATTCCCTATTATTGCATTTGTAAATATTAAATCAAGACAGTTGAAGGGGCCCAGGCCCATGCCATTATTAAATGCACTTAACTATAATAAGAAGAAAACATTATATTGTCTTGTGCTTGGCAAATAGTAAAAAAGTAGGTTATTGTACTGAAAAAGGAACAAAACTGCATGAGATTTTTATTCCTGATTCAGTAGCAGATACACAATTGCCAACAGACATAGCAATTTAATACTACAACCAATATAGTATAAATAGTATGAATTGTTATTTCTGACATAGTCAAAAGAACCTTCCTTACCTATATTCTCAATGCAAGTGAAAAAAATACAGCTTCTAATATATCTTCCCAAGATACATTGAGTGGATACAAAAGCATTGGAAATTAAAATGTACAGGACACAGCCTATCTGTATAGAAGTGTTGTGACCACAAGGACAACTGCTGTAGCTATCTTCTTCCAATACGCATATTTCCATGAATTGCTGACTCCTTTCAAGGATCTTTGATTTTTGGACAAAATTGAAATTTATTTTAACTCCAGGGAAATCACAGTTAATAGAGATGTAAGAGGCTGTACACATTATTCAGACACAGAGTGTTTAAGAGTGCTCAAGGATTTCTCTAAACTTGTTTTCTTTAATGATTAGCTCCATGAATATGAAACAGAACTGGAAGATGAGCGGAAGCAACGTGCCCTGGCAGCTGCAGCCAAAAAGAAGCTGGAGATTGATGTTAAAGATCTAGAAAGTCAAGCTGATTCTGCTAATAAAGGCCGTGAAGAAGCCATCAAACAACTCCGCAAGTTACAGGTATGTAATCCCACAAATACAGTTTTTCCCACTGCTGACTTTTGTACAGTCACAATATGATAGTAGGTGACATCTGTGAACTTGATGCCTATTACAGATGGTTGCTGAAGGGGGAATTGTAACTGGACTCCCAGATTCAAGTATGTGCACTGAAAAGCTTAGTTTGAATGACAGCGGAAAGCTTCACATGGCAAATTATGAAAATCTTAAATTTCATCATTGCAGATTGATTCCAAAATTCCCTGGCCAACACTCATCTGCTATTGACTTAACCACATGAAGGAAAACAGATTCACATGCAGAGAAAAGGCTATGGGATAAAAACCTATTACAGAGCTTCAATCCTGTTTCTAACATTTGGCTCAAAAGCATGAAAGACTGTTTAGAAATCATGTTTTCTGCAAATTAGCGTTTTCCTATTTATACTGTACGTCTCCATACCAACTGTTATGTCATACACTGGCAGCTAAACAACAAAAAGTGGTACATCAAAGATTAAGATTGCACATGTACTCAAATATTCAGGAAAAATATGGACAATAAGCATTACAAAAGCCACAGTGTGCATTTCAGACCTTCCCAACATGCGCTAGCGGATCTCTCCAGAATATACAATTTAGACAGGCCTTATGACTATGTAAATGCATGTGTTCTATTTTGTCCAAACTTCCTTCTACTGAAATTGTAACGAAGACAGACAAAAAGAAATCTCTGATATTCTTTTCAATAAGGCTCAGATGAAGGACTACCAACGAGAGCTGGATGATGCACGGGCTGCCAGAGAAGAAATATTTGCTACAGCCAGAGAAAATGAGAAGAAAGCAAAGGGCCTGGAAGCAGAACTCATCCAGCTTCAAGAGGTAAGATGGGAAACTTAGAGCAGTATGAAGCAGACTACACACATGACCTTCAGTAGCAAAACAGAACTGCAGTGAAATAATGTAATAGTTTTTGAGGATGGAAGGCTATAAGCTGCACTTGCAACAAGTTCCACATGCTCCATATGCTCCACTAAAGTTGTTGGAACTACTTCTGAGCGCAGACAGATTAACCTGAAAAAAAAAAAATATCAAAAATCACAAAAGACACAGTTCACAAGTCCTAAAGGGAAATGAACTATACAATCCAACATAAACTGTTTTGAATAGCTATAAAATCCTAAAGTCTTGTTACTGCTATTATTCCTGTGTGTATTAAATGGCAATCTTGTGACTGAAACCAATAAAATAGAAACCAGCTGACAGGCTGGATAAAGCGTACTTCATTGTATTTCCCCTGGATTTATGATATGACAAGAATTTATTCCTAAAACAAGACAACCCATCTTATATGAGTTTTAGAAAGTCTACAGTCCTGTGTATCATGATATAACTGTTTGTCTGTACATTTATTTGCTCATTCCTTTACTATGGTGCCTTTTCATTTTCTCCTAGGAACTGGCTGCTGCAGAGAGAGCTCGCAAACAAGCAGATCTGGAAAAAGAAGAGATGGCAGAGGAACTTGCAAGTGCTGCTTCTGGAAGGTAGGAAAAGATTACTCACAAGGCTGTAAACATGTTACTGAACATTCCATGGCTGCCAAGAGAATCATTGAATAGTTTGGCTTGGAAGGACCCTTCAAAGGTTATCTAGTCCAACCCCCTTGCAATGAGCAGGGACATCTTAAACTGGAGCAGGTTGCCCAGAACCACATCCAGCCTGGCCTTGAATGTCTCCTGGGATGGCGCATCCATCGCCTCTCTGGGAAACCTGTTGCACCCTCTGTCAAAAAAGTAATCTATAAAATATATTTGGTTCTCACATACTACAAGAGTCCATACAAACATTATTGCACTATGCAGTTTAGTTAAATGAGTTCCATAAGAACAGATAACCTCTATCATGTCTCAGTTGTTATAAAGTAACATCAAAGATTTATTCTATTACTGTTATCGAACACAGTACAACATCACAGCTGCAATTTATTCTAAGTGCAGATTTAAAAACCTCCATGTAACACCAGTCAAGAAAAACTTGAATTTCCTTCAATTATATTCCTACCAACAATATTCCAAGTTTGAAACAGTGTAAAGCTAAAAAAACCTGGTGAGAATGCATCCACTTATGAAAAGCCGAACTCTTAAGGTTACATTCCTTCTCCCAACTGCCATGTGGTCTTCGCAACACAACATGCACACATATGACTAGTTTCACTGAAATGTCTTGTTCTCTTTTCTTTATTAATTATTGGTAGTTCATAATAGTTTCAGACAAATTCTACTGGTAGAGACATAACTACACATGTTAAATTTAAACTTACAGGACAAGCCTTCAGGATGAGAAACGGCGCCTGGAGGCAAGAATTGCCCAACTGGAGGAAGAGCTAGAAGAAGAACAAAGCAACATAGAGGCAATGGGTGATCGCATGAGGAAAGCAGTACAGCAGGTAGAACTCATTTCAGTACACAACACTTTATGTTCATATTCCAGCAAAAAACATTTGTGATTCTGATTATATATTTTGAGAATTGCCACCCCAATTTGCCACACGTCATTTCTCTCAAAGCACACAACACTTCTGACAGCATCTATTCTCATCCTTGCAGGCAGAGCAGCTGAACAATGAGCTGGCAACAGAGCGTGCAGCTGCACAGAAGAATGAAAATGCTCGGCAGCAACTGGAGAGGCAGAACAAAGAGCTCAAGAGTAAGCTGCAGGAGATGGAGGGAGCTGTGAAGTCCAAATTCAAAGCTACAATTGCTGCTCTGGAGGCCAAAATTGCTTCTCTTGAAGAACAACTGGAACAGGAAGCCAGGTACTGGCCTCCCAGAGGGCACAGCTGTTCCTTTATTGTTCCAGTTAACAACAGAAACTAAACAAAGTGTACAGGACTTGTATCATCAGAGTCTCGGTGCCATTAAGGCTTGGTTAAGTCTCTCCTTCACAAAACATTTCTTAGACATCCAGACAGTAACTGGAGTTGTTACAGGTTCTGATTAAGAACCTTTTTATTGCTGAAAAGTTCTACTGTTATCAAAGGCATGGATTTGCTCCCCTACATTTTGTGGTAACTACCCTATGACCTTGCCAAGTTAATTGCCATAAAACATTGTGCCATTTGTAGGAATATTTCCTGAGGAAATAGCCTTGTGTTTTGGAACACATCTCCTGGAGCACCTCTAGCATATAGCAAAGACACATAGTTGCTTCGATCAGAAGAGCATAACCTATACATTTTCCTTAGAATTCATCTGTTAAATTCAGTAAGGCCTTTAACATATGGGCCCTTGCTGTCAGTTTCAAGAGCAACATGCCTGAGGCAGATGACGACTACAGACCTTCCACATCACCAAATGTTCCACTGTCATTTGCAGAGAGAAGCAGGCTGCAGCCAAGACATTACGCCAGAAGGACAAGAAACTGAAGGATGCATTGCTGCAGGTGGAGGATGAGAGAAAGCAAGCAGAGCAATACAAAGATCAGGTATCAAACTGTGTCATGAAGGTCTTAGTCTGGGGCACAGGGGTTTTCAGGTTTTACCCTAAGAAAGGAAGATCCCCACGTTTTGCATCAAAATTATCCCTCTAGAAAGCAGACTGTCTGGATTGCATGCTGGGGGACCTATAGAGCCCTTTGCTAAAAGATGGGACAACATACTTCTCCTCCTATGCCAAAGTATGTGCCAAAGCACTACTCCTTGTCAATTAGTCGATTGCAACAGTTTGACTACACAGTTTTTAAATCTTAAGCTTCTACCTTTGATTCAGGCCATGTTTCAGTAAAACACACAAGAGAAATATGAAATTAAAATGAGGAATGTAAAGCTATTAGATCTGTACTGAATTAAAGCATTACTCTAAAACTTCCTTTTAGGCAGAGAAGGGCAACACACGACTCAAGCAACTGAAAAGGCAGCTGGAGGAGGCTGAGGAAGAGTCCCAGCGTATCAACGCAAACCGCAGGAAGCTGCAGAGAGAGCTGGATGAAGCTACCGAGAGCAATGATGCCTTGGGACGTGAGGTTGCAGCACTGAAGAGCAAGCTCAGGTACAGTGCCCTCGTGTGGGATAGCCATACCCAGCCGCTGACAGCCTTGAATTTCAGAACTGAACTAGAGCAGTACAAAAAAAATCTGTTCAAGAGCAGACACTGCTAATGCTGCAAAGTTACTCCTTTTGTTAGCTTGGCAGATACAACAGGCCAAAGTCAGAAGGTGAAGTGCATTTCATAGAGTGCAGCAGTCTCAGCATTTCAGCTGTGATGAACGGCTGTGATAAAATGGCATGGGCCTTACTCTTTGTGTAATCAAAAGTCTTGTTGCCTTAAAAAGGAACAGAATAAGGCTTGGTCGCTTTTGAAAACACTCCTTATGTGCTGCATCTCTTTGTGCAGAAGCTTTCACAGAAGGGTAGAAGTGCTTGTGCTTTTCACACATGTACAACTCTCACACAATGACAGCAAATAACCTTAGGGAATATCACAGGTGGCAAAAAGCAGAGAACATCATACAATTCTTATCCAAAAGCCTCTTTGTACTTCACCCCAAAGGGATTCAGTATCATCAGACCAAGGAAAAGATCAGTATGTCCCTTTGCATTTTGTTGTTAAAACTGACTGGGAAAAAGAGCTGTAATCAGTCAGCTACATACTGGGGTTCTATGCTCAATGGGTTTGAAAACACCAACCCAATGAAATATAGAGACTGATTTGAATTAGAATAGAATTGCTCTATCTGCATCATCACAACAGAAAACTTTGCTTTCTACCTAAAACCAACAGTATTTCAGATGAAAGTAAAACACCTGCCTATTTGTATTGTTGAAGCAGTTTACCAGTAACATACATGAACCTTTACATTTGGGTTTAATTCAAAGTGAAGAATTAAGGGCTGTGATAGCCTTTTCCATTTGCACCGTCTTAGGTGGTGCGTGCTCCTGGCTGCTTTACAAAAGAGCAACTGTTTCCAGTCCGTTTTACATAGAATAGCATAAGGCTCATTTTTTGTTTAATCTAAGTAATGAAATTGGCTGTAATGTACTTTGTTTAATTATTGAAAATTAATCTACCTACCTCTGATCATGACCATGTGCTTAGTATAACTGCCCAGGACTCTTTATCTCTGTTTCAGAGGGACACAGGAACCTTCGCATGACTAAGCAGGTACCATGCCTTCAACTTTGCAGCTAGCTTGTGTTGCACAAATTTCCATTTTCTTTGGCCCAAGTAAAATTATGTGAGGTTCCTGCAAACTGTGAAGGCTTGGATATCTTGGCATTAATCTGTTTTTGCAAAAGAGACAAATATTACAATAACCTAGCTACCATCAGCTAAGTGATACATCCTTCTTAAAAGTAGGTTATGTACTGATACACACTTACAACGTTGTGTTCTCACAAGCTCTACCAACAGAGTACCTAAAGAAGTGTTTTTCTGCATGAAAGTTTTCTTTTTTGCACTTCTTTGTGCACAGCCACGAAGATTAAAGCTTTTCAAATCAAATACACCATAGATTAGTAAAATTGATTAAAAGGACTAATGAATATGAATTTTCACAGCATGTCATTAGAATTTCACAGTATTTCTTACACATTGCAATGCGGACTAAGGTAAGATTCCAGCTAACTCACCTGAAATTTGGAGAGATCTTGCTTGCATGTGTTTTTTCACATTTACATCACACTATCACAGACAAAAGATATAGTCTTGCCTTTCATTACACAGTACTGTAATACTGTGGCTGTATTGCTTACAAGCAGCTATTACTTAGGCTTTTACAGCTATTTTGCAGGCATTATGTTGCTTGTCTACTGTTATTAAAATAAAGCACAGACAAAGAAATTAATACTGACACTGTAACCCATCGCAGCATTGTATTATACGTTAACATGTTCTCTGGAGATTGAAATAATACCTGCTGTTTGCAAAAACTAAAGAGCTACTTGTAATATTTGTATATCTTCTATTTTACATATGCTGGATTTTGCTGTGAATACACAAATATTTAAAGACGATGTCTTGTCCTTGCATGTGCCTTTTAGGCAGCCTAATATTTCCAGTCAGACTGGTATTCAAGCACTACTCCAGTAGCACCTGTTCAAAGGTAGATTAAACACAGAGATGCTAAGCAAACACTAATGCTTAAGGCTTGCCTCAACTATACCCATTATTCTAAAGGTACTAATGAGAGTGACCACATGAACATATCAAATCTACAAACCTATTTAAGAACAGATATAAACCAAAATATTTATCCACAGGGCCAACACCAGTTTAAAGAAGTATTAAGTTTATGCATACCACAACAGCTTATGTTAATAAGTGGTTAGTGTGTGACAGGGAGTCCAATTTTTGTGGCCAAAACTGTACTGTACAATTTGGTTAGATTCTTGCTGTTACTCTCTAGCAGTCCCATGTTCTCTCACAGCACTTCAGTGAATTACTGCAGCATAAAAAGAGTTATCTTACAAATGACTCATGAATAATGGAATCCAGATAAAATGCTCTTCTTTTATTATCAAGAATCAATAGATTTACTGACCTAACTAGAACTTTCTTGACAAACAGTAATAATAAATATTTGCTATCATAAAATAGCAGACACTGCTTAATAGTGTCTAGGCTCTGTCAAGCACATGCTGGGGTAGAAATTATATACTCTTGTGTTCAATATATGCTGTCAGCACCAGAACAACTGTGGTTACCTAACCACAGATCTTAAAAGCTTTATTAATCCAGCTAATTGCTTGCTCACACTTAAGATGAAGGGCAGAATTGTGGAAAACAAACTACATTCCATTTTTCCACCTCAGAAACAAAAGATTTGTGCCTTTAAAATAAGTTAGTCCAGCCAATGTTCCTACCCACTTCCCTTCTATGGAAGGCTGAACTTTGGACTTAAATAGCTGCTTCAGAAAGGACAATACCAGCTTAGTCTTTTGCAAGGACAAGACAAGCCTTTAAATATTTATGCATAATTGCTGTACCTAAAAGTACAGAGTCACTTCTATTTATCACCAAATTAGTAATTTCGGCACTACATTCAGTGATTACGAATTTATTTTATTGTGTATGTGTCTGGTCTCAAGCCTTTACAAAGGTTTGCTTAATGAGGGGCAAGTGAGAGGCCATGTTACAAAACTTGAGTGTTTTGTAGCACAATAGCAATGGAGGCCAAGAAGAGACAATCCTATCTTCTGTCTCACTTGCTCACACCTCCTCAAAAAATTAACTTTGAGGACCAAAGCATCCCTGCCTAGGGATGTGGCTGTGAAATATATGGGGATGGGAGGGAGATGGACAAGGGGTGGGGGAAAAGCATTTTCTGTAAGCTCATCTGCAAGATGCTTGTTCCATTAAGTGTCAGCACCCATGTTACAACTCAGTTCCAAATCAGCACTGGTTTCCTCTCTCCACTGGGAGAGACTGGAGTTACCCACAACATAGGATACCACATGTGACAATACACCTGGTGTGCTCTGACCAATGTAGCTTTTCAAGAGAGGGTCTACGGGTACAAAAATGCCTCCTGACATCAGCAGCACTGCTCCAGTCCCAGATCTTGCAGGCTTTCGGTAACTGGTGGGCTTAGCCAAACTGCACGTCAGAAATTCAGAACAAACTCTCCTTGCTCTTCCACTGCTACTGTAGGTACAAGCCGCCTCCTTTCCCATTCATTCCAGTTGCAGTTCCCATAGGGCAAAAAGTGAAAGGAAGGGAAGAAGGGGGAGGGGGGGGGAGTTGGGGCAGATGACACTATTAGAGAAGAACTTTAAGCACAAGAATAGTAATCTCATCCCAGTTCCAAACAACTGGGCATCTCAGCCTGTCCACAAATTATTCTTACATGCTACAGAACAGAAAGTTGAATCAGATGCCCACAGCTCTTTGCCACTTCGCATTTAAAACATCAGCCGCACAAGTACCATTACTCTTTGCTTATTTCTGAGGACTGCAAATGACTTAATACCTGATTTTTTTTTTTCCTTTTACTGCAGGAGGGGAAACGAGCCCGCATCTTTTGCCCCACCACGTAGATCTGGAGGCAGGAGAGTAATTGAGAATGCAACAGATGGAGCTGATGACGAAATGGATGCAAGAGATGGAGATTTCAATGGAACAAAATCCAGTGAATAAACACGCTTTAAAATTGCACTGTAGCAAGGGGAGGGAGGACAATATTTAGCACTGTATAAGTCTACTCTTAGTGTCAAAATCACATACACCCACTCCTCTGACAATGATAAAAAGCACAACTGCCTTGTCTCCAATGTATAGATTGATGTTAAAAGTGCTCAAAAACTTAATTTACCATTAAGTGTATTTGAAAAGGTTGGGTTTTCTTAACAGAGTGATTAACTTTGAGAATCTTCCAGAAAGTAAGTTTGAGTAGCTCAGATGATTTAAGTCCCAGTGAACTGTAGTTTGCACAGGATTTGTGAGACTGCTGCAAGAAAAAGAAGGGCATCGGTCAGTTAATCTTTTCTTAAACTTTCATTTTGTCTTGAGTATTCAATTAATATAGGGTTTTTTCCTGGTTACTACACCCCTGATGCACCATTCACAAGGTGGAAGTGCCTTTTTAATCACTTACTGAAAAAATAAAGTATCATTTGTTCAAAGTAAGTAAACTGTTACAGTTTTATATGCACCATGGATGTGCTTACACACTAATAAAAGGCTATAAAAACTACTAATATTCTCCTGTACAGGTGCCACTTGGGTTCAATACAGCATGCCCAAAGAGAAAGGGGGATGCAGAAGAGCTTCTTTACAACTCAAATGCTTTTTAGAAGAGGTCATCTGCAATATTAGAACAGAAAACTGATTTTCTCTTAAACTACTGCATTTGAAAAAAATAGAAAATAAAAAAAAAAAAACCCTAAAAAAAAAACCAAAAAACACAAACAAAAAAGAAAAACGGGGGGGGGGGGACGGGGACGGGGACACGGACGGGACCCAAACACATAGACACTCACATATACACTGAGCTGAACATAAATTTACACGAAGTACCTGGGACAGGTTTGATTACCTCACAGACACATGCTGCTTAGAGGTACCCTAGGATGTTGCCAAGGGCTGACATGTGACACATCTGAGGATATGGAGGAGACTTGCAGCATTCTGGTGCAACAACTGCGAAGCAGGCAAGATCCTAAGTTTCTTTAGGCAACAGAACCCTTCCTTGAAGTCTGTACATGTAGGGTTATTTCCAAACAAAGCAGCAGCCCACACTGAATGCAGTAATGCAAGCCAAGCGATTGTGCCTTAAGGATCTGCATGCAGTCACATTTTATTTTTGGAGCACTCCAACAGGACCGCAGCCCAAACCGTGGAGCTCCGAGGACCTAGTACAAACAAGACGGCTCTAGTACTTCCAGAGAGCAGCGAACTCCGCGATCACACTGGGGCAGTAGAGAGCCACACAGAGCAAACTCGAGCAAAGCCTGGGCGAGAACCGCTCTGGATCGAGTATAGAGAGGGTACTCGGTGTCTTAGATCGTACAGCGAACAAACCCCAAGCACTGTGAGTACCGGGAGATCAAGTCATGCAAAAAAAAAATCTACCTTGACAGCTAATGCAATCATCTTCTAAACTAGCCATAGGTACAGAAGGGAGAGACCATGAACTGGAGATTCAGACTAGGCGCCATTTATCCAGCAGAGTAAGAACCTAAAGAATTCCGTCTGCTCATGAAAAAGTAAAGGAAGAGCGTAACTAATAACCCATTTAAAACGATTAGATGACAAGCTGCAGAGGAAGGGGGTTAGGAGCTAGCAGATAAGACCTTTCCATTGCTTGATCAGCCATCCAGCCCAGCTCTGTAAATACGCTCAAGAGCTGGCTTTTAAACACAGAGCTTATGAGCCTACGCATGTGGGAACAAGGGAAACAAGGAAGTCAGACTTCATATATTTATTTAAGCATCAGTGCTAGGAGCAAAACCACCAAACTGATCCTTACTCTGTAAAGCCTGTGACAAAGGTAGTTGGTTTCTTTAGTAACACCACAGAAAGCACCTTCTGCAAGTGGTCAAACAAAAGTTCCTCCCTCCTCCCCCCCCAAAAAAGTCCTCTCTGTAACATCAGAGAGGTGATTGTTCTGGAGTAAATTATTTTGACAATTGTCAATAGTGTATCCACCCCCAGTCCATCTATCTGTAGTCACATTAATAATATACCTCTAAAATACGTAATACTGTGCTGTGTAATACACAGCCACACTTTCCAACTTTCTACCTTACCTCAATGCGGTGTCTCAATCTGAGTGCCAGCCAACTTGCTCACTGAGCAGGCAAATTGTGGCAAGATAAGGAAAATGCAACCTGTCTGGACTGATCCCTCCAGGCTACACAGCTCACTGAGTGTAGTCTAGAAGTCAGCACAAGTGTCATCTGTGTAAGAGAAGTGTCAACTCCCTGTGTGAGAGGACAGGACAAAATCACATTAAAACAGTCAGGGTTCAAGATTTTAAGAGACCACAATGCCAATACTAAGCACTGTAAAGCCCCTCTTCTGGTTCACTATCATTGAGATCACCCCAGATATCACCATCTCAGTCCTCAGGGTGATAATGTTGGAAGCAAGATGGGATGCAATCTTCAGGGGATACTATTAGTTTCTTAATATGTACCATACGGGGGGGGGGGGCTCATAGAAGCATTTTCAACTCTTACAAATTCTGGGCTCTATTATTCTTGTTACTGGTCTTGCAGCTGCTCCATTTTTAAAGACAGCATTAATTCAGCCACCAACTCTACAATTTCCTTCTTTAGGTCTTCTCCTGTCTATTCTCCCTTAGTATAGTTTCTAAACAGGTAGCCAGCATCCTACAGATAGCACCTTTCTATTCTCCATCTTCTGCGTGGCTCCTAATGACCTCTACCTGCTTTTCAAAGACTTCTCAATGATGTCAGTTGTCACAAGCCCATTCCTTTGAGAATTTGGATTCACTCAGATACACTCCATGCCTCAGTAAATAATGGGTGACACAAAGTAAGATCCATGAAACAGGGGACATAAACTTGATTAAAAGTAAACAGGTTTAAAAACCCATGAACAGAATCTCGAGTGAAGGAACGAAATATGGAGGAGTGTGGTAGCCTTAGCCATTCCTGGAGTCGTGATGCAGTCTACTAGCAGTATCTTGAGCCTAATTGAAGCATTCTGAGAGACAAGATAACAATAAAAGAGTATTTCAACTTCTGTCTTCCTTCCTCTTAGGAAGAAATTGAGGGTGGAGAGACACTGGAACACATTGCCCAGAGCAGCTGTGACTGCCCCATTCTTGGCAGAATTCAAGGCCATGTTTGAGCAACCTGGTAGAGTAGAAGGTGTCCCTGCCTGTGGTGGGGGGGTGGGGGTATCAGAACTTTATTAAAATTATGGGACGCTACTTTTAATTATTTAGTTCCTGTTATGTCTTATCAATTGTTACAACCTAAATATACGAGTCATGATACATCTCCATGGGAATGAATCTTACATTGGGGAAGAAACTATTATAACACAATGACCTGTGTCAACTGCCAGAGTGCATCTGAAAGAAGGGACTAAAACTCTAACCATCATTCATTGCGACACAAAACGGATGTCCATATTGTGAAAAGATTGAAGAAGGGCAGAGAAAATCACTGGTGAGAAACTCCTCTTGGATAGCCACTGACAGCAACAGAAATTTTTAATTTCATACTTCACCTAATGTGTCTATTACTTACATTGCATGTAAAAGTTTGGCATAAGATAAAACAACCCGTCAGAGCAATCCCAGGCACAGCTACAGGTTGGGCAGAGATGAGATTCAGAGCAGCTCTGTGGAGAAGGACTTCGAGGTGTTGATTGACAAGAGAATGAACATGAGCCGGCAGTGTGCTCCTGCACCCCAGAAAGCCAACCATATCCTGGGCTCCATCAAAAGGAGTGTGACCAGCAGAATGAGGGAAGTGATCCTGCCCCTCTACTCTGCTCTTGTGAGACTTCACTTGGAATATTGTGTGCAGTTCTGGTGTCATCAACATAAAAAGGACATGGAACTGTTGGAACAAGTCCAGAGGAGGGCCACAAGGATGATCAGAGGACTGGAGCACC